>JAZHYW010012421.1:0-22729 GCA_037355805.1 Ixodes ricinus
TGCAACTTCAAGTTATGCAAGCAAAAGTGAGACATTTTCTGATGCATGGCCTGTAAAATTGTTAATAAATATAAAAAGAAAACCCAGACTGAGAAATACTTAAAGCGAGAGATTCAGCATGAGCGAAAGAGACATTCAGACTTGTATATAACCACTTTTTCTTTAACATATATAGCAATACTCTACCCACCTCTACTGCTTTCACGAGTGTAAAACAACTCGTTATAACCATTCAAAACAAACTGGTTGCTTTGCGATGATGAGATACCAATTTCAATAAGCACAAATACGTCAATAGGAGGGTTAAAATGACTTACTAAAACCCGAAACTGCTCCCAATAATAATAATAATAATAATAATTTTATTGCAAATTAACAAAGAGAGTGTGAAGTCAGACCTGCCTAAGCCACCTTGGGCTTGGCTGGCAGCGCTCTTACCATCAGCGAAACCATCCGCACGCAAAAGGAAACATGTGAAATAATATTCACATAAATAAATTAGAATAAGAAAAAAGCAAATTAGTGAGCACATTCCAGAACTACAATTTCTCGGGGCTTTCTTGAGCTTGTATTTTGTTGTTAGAATTAAGAATACTAGAGGGTAGTTTGTTCAGAAATGCTGGTAAATAATAACCACGTCCACGAGCTCTTTTTCCAAATTTTTTCGAACTTTGAGGTAGCTGGCAACGCCCTCTGAGTCTAAGAATACGAAAAAGGTATGTACCTTTTCGTATAGAACATATAAAACTTTAAATTGACTATCCAAAAAAAAAAAAATGCAATCAGCAACATCAATAGCGAGTTAAAAATCAGGTAAATCTTCACTGCTTTCAATGTGTCCATGTCTTTTCCAAGCCATAAATCATAGGAAATGTTCTTTCACAAAGAACGCAGAATGGAATTAATTCTGAAATTGCCAACGGAGAGCACGATGACCATACGCGGCAATGCCGCAATGAAGCTACACTGTAGACTACACTCTTAATCTGGGGCCACCTAGGGAGCCACCTATAGCCGTGACAAATGAGATCCAACTTGTCACGGCAAATTTTGGGGCCGCCTAAAATTGCCAGCCCGTTTGCCGTCCCTTTTTAGGTGGCCCCAAAATTTGCCGTGACAAGTTGGATCTTGCCGGCCCGTTTTTTAGCTGGCCCGTTTTCTAGCTGGCCCGTTTTCTAGCTGGCCCGTTTTCTAGCGGGCCCGTTTTCTAGCGGGCCCGTTTTCTAGCGCCGTTTTCTAGCTGGCCTGTTTCCTAGGTGGCCCGTTTTCTGCTGGCTATAAAAATGTCCCGTCGTGCACTTCCCCGCAGAGTATCTCGGAGGGTCCAGGACTGTGATCCATGAAGAAAGCCAGGCGAATGAGAAGTACAGGAAAATTTCACCGTAAAATCGAAGCTGTGACGTGGTACTGAGCCTGACGTCTTCTTGTGAGAAGTCACGTCGCAGCTTTATTTTTGAGTCGCAAAATATATTGGAAAATCATTACCAAGCTCAATTTGTATAATTTAGCGATTGACTTCCCGAGTGCTCTAGGGGAAAGTAAATATACAGGAATTGTTTCAAGGGCAAGGCCGATGAATTCTAAACATTTAAAAGAACAGTGGGTCCGCAGGTAAACAATCCATTTATTTCTTTAAATTAGATGCACAGCGTAAGATACAGGTGGTGCTTTGTTGTAATAAATACCACTTTCAAACAATAAAATAGAAAAGTATATGAAAACTTGTGTCACTTGCTGAAACATTGGTGGAAGCATGGCCGTTGCTTTCACTTGACACACTTGGTGAACTAGGACCCGCCACAGTTGCAGGTGCGCTCTCCGAGCCAAGTGTGTTGCAGTCTGCCGGAGCTTCATGCCATAAGACGGGTCTCCGCGGCACGTCCGAAGGCCAGTTGCCTCTGTCGTCAAGGCATGATGCTGCTGCGATTAAGAATTTTCAGCATTTTATTATAAGAAAATAAGGGAGAGAGAACAGGTCTTGTATCCTAATTACGTTTTAAAATTTAGCAAACAGCAGGTTTTTTTAGAAAGTAGCTTGCTGGACGTTAGAGTCTATTCAGATGCTGAGTCATCGGCCACAAACATGGCCGCTAACTTAACGTTTATTCGTAAACTCTGCAGAAAACAAAATAAGGCAAAACAAATTCGCCAATTAGATAACCGCATTTGCTTTCGGCGGCCATGCTTGTGTGTAGTTACTCGACATTAAAAAGCAGTCTGACGTCATATGAATAGACCCTGTAGCTCTGGCGGCAGTTTGAAGAGTGGGAACAAAACAGTAAATTTTGACGCAACCAGGAAGGGGAGCTGAGGCTTTCCACTTGCCAGGATCTACAGGTCCATGGCTATACCATACAGGCTGCGTCATGAAAACACCGGCTAAATCGTTGCTCAAAAACTACACGTCGCACATAAAAAGCTAATTTTGTTTAATATGAAAATTCTTAAAATTTGACGTTCGGATAATTATGGTGTCAAAGATTTTGAATAATTAACTTTCTGTAATTACTAAATTTAGAAGTATGGTCAGGCCAGGGTAAAGACCTTGCTAAACTGCGTCAAATATTGTAGAAAAGATAGTTTGACATTTTTTTTTCAAAAATATTGTTTAATACAATACATTTCTTAAATTCAGTTAGCCTAATAAAAGCTTATTCTTAGAGTGTCACCAAAAAGTTATATTCAGTAGCTTAAGACGTAGGGAAATGCGAAGGAGTCAGGCATGCTGCCTCCGATAGGTTGGAAAAGGTCAGTTTCCGCCTTAGACGTTTCAATTGCTAATAACAAGAGGACAAAATGTGTGCAACTTGCGGTTCGCGCAGTTGCACCAACAGAAATTTTTTTTTATAAATAATCCAAATTCGACCCCAACTTTGTGCCTGAAATAAGATCTCACATGTATACTTCGTTACATCATGAGCACAAACTTATAAAAAATTGGTAAGATTTCTGCGTAAGATGGTGGACAGCGACAGCTGGAATGAAGCCATCTGAGACGCAGACAACCGAGTATATTAGGCTGCTTCGTTTTCGGGATGTGCATTCGTAACTTCGGCGGCGTAAGATCTGGTGCCATTTTCAGCCGGTGGCGGTTGAAGCGGTCAGTTGTTGTGGAAAGCACTGCGAATTCGGTTGTTGTTCGGATTAAATTTACGATAGCACTCAGAGATACATTCGTGTATTGTTCTTGAGCGTTTTACAAGCGCTTAACGATATCGCGTTAACACTAAGGATCTGTGTTTAAGCGGTAACGCGGGACATCAGGGTTTTCAGTTCGAGCGATCGCTTCAGCATGCCACGGAGCTTCCTCAGGTGTAACAATAGCGCTGATCGTTCGAGGGACAGTCGTTTTCGATCAGATATACGCTATGAATAACCTGTTAATCCCGATTCATTATACGCATGACTAGCTCAGACGTTGTTACGTAGAAGGTTGAATAACAGCGAGAATGGCTTGCTACTCATGATACCAGCTGGACGTCGGCATCAGTGTCGAAGGCGATTGCATGCATTTCACAGCTGCTGCAGCAGGCCGCTAGTGGCTGCCGAGGCGATTCCACCAGCATAGGGTGGACGGAAATGTCCCCAGAGCTTACGCCTTATCGCTTTGCAACCGACGTAAATGACAGATGAGTACACAAATGTGTGCAACTTGCGGTTGCAGCGCAAGTTGCACGCAGCAGCAAATCACTATAGTCATATTATCCAAGGTCAGGGTCGCCAGCGTGTGTGCCTGCAAATCCGATGCGTCACATGTATACGTTCGTTACATCGCGTGCAGAACTTCAGAAAAATCGGTAACGATTTCTGCGTAAGATGGTGGACAGCGACAGCTGGAATGAAGCTCATCTGAGACGCAACACCCTAGTATATTCTCTTTGCTTGGATGTGCGTAGAACTGCTGCCTGTCTTTCTCGCTTCCGGGCGCGTACCGATTAGAGCTCAACATGCTTTAAACTTTAAAGCAATCAGTGTGGCACACCTTCACTGCGGACAGCGGTACTTCGTAGGCTGCGATGCGGTGGACGGAGATTGTCCTCACATGTCACGCTTGGACGTCTGGCGCAGGGACGCGAGTCTCCCCTGAAGGCTCATTCACACAGAAAAAAACGTTTCGGCCGACGTCGACGGTCGCGTGAGTAAAGGAGGGTGCACACACAAGGACAAACTTAGTGTATTCTAGATGTTACATTCATCATCAATTTCAGTATAAATGTTCCTTGTGTGGCCGTCCTCCTATGATCAACGCGATCGTCGACGCCGGCCGAGACGCGCGACTATATACCTCGGACGGCAAGCTGATGAGTGCGCCGTATACGCCGTGCTGTATCGGCGGACACTTCGGCAAGAGAAAAGTACCCTCCTATAAACTATTTACACCTTGTCACTGTAAAATGCAGGTGGCCACCGTTGAGGCATTGGCAGTTAGCTTTCTTTGCCTCACCTTACCATAGGCAAACCGTAAGGGCTGCGACTGTGACCCGATTACTTTACAAATAGTCACCCTCCACGAGTGCTTGTGCGCAGCCGAGCCGGCGTCAAACGCGAAGAGTCCGCGCTTGTAGCCGTTGTGGTAAGTCCATGCTAAGGTGAAACGAAGTAAACCTGTTTTCCGCTTTCCACCGCCGACGCCAGCCGGTATCCGAATAATATGAAAAGAGGCGATTCCAAACGTGCTTCTTAGAATACAAAAATATTGGTGTATAGATACCTGTATCGTCCAGGACAGGGTCCAAGACGTGTCCTCTGTTGGCGAGAACAAAACTTACTAGTTAGGAACTCTTTCAACACTTGACTCTATTCCGTTATTAGCCAGTGAGCTACATAATTACCCAGTCGGTTGTGCTGAAGAGGACTGTGCCCGCAGTAACAGCACCAGCCAAGTTGGCCCAGAAGTGGTGGTCGTGCTGGTCGCGCTGGTCGTGCCGCCAGATCAGCGGGCCGTGCGACGCCATCGCATTCACATGTTCCCTCATGGTTACACCGCCCGCGTTGAATTCCTTTGATATCCTTCGACGTGAGCATCCTGAAGAACTAACTCACTGTCCCGCGGCTTCGACGCACACTCTAACATAGGCTGCCATCACCATGATATGAAAACAAACGTCACCCGCAGATGCTTCCGATTAGATTCGTACTTCGTACATTCAAAATTCGTCGTCCTCGCACACCGAGAAGATAAATTACGCGTGCCCGCTGGCTGCGCCCGCGGGGCACGCTGGGCGGCCGCAACTGCCGCCATCTAGCGGAGAGCAGAGTGTTTTTTTCCGCTATTATGCGCATAGCCGGCCCGTTTTTGCCGGCCCTGCACAAACGGGCCGCCAAATATTACAGGGCCGCCTACGGAGCCACCTATATAGCCATTCGCACCATTAAAGAGGGGAGGGGCCCACTCCAGCCGTGACGTTGTACACGGCTATTTTGACGGGGCCGGATCAGTTCGCGGCTAAGTCCTGAAAACTTTGAACGTCACGGCTATGGCCGTGACGTTTGCCAGCCCCAGATTAAGAGTGTAGAGCATGTACAACAATTTTCGAACGGATAGTGGCATAAATTATCTATTGTTGTATAACAAACAAGACACTGCACGAATTTTCTTACATGAGCAAGATGAGAGTTCGAGGTTAGGTCACTGCCAAAGAAAAAGCCAAGATATTGTGCAGAAAATGCATGCTGTAAAGGCTCACATGCACATGATAGACATCCAGACGTATGTAACCGAAAAAAGATGTCATATTAACTTTTTTAAAGGGTTGTGGGAACATATAAGTGGAGTTTTGGATGCATTAACTTTAATTAAATTAGCTTCAAACCAGTTCGTAGTTTTAATTGCCGCAGTTTGTAAAGACGAAAAAGGCATCTGAATAATTGAACGCTTTAGTTAAGATAACGGTATCGTCAGTTAAGATAACGGTAACGGTATCGGTATATTGAAATAGTGAAATTGGTGTCACAATGGAGAGATCATTAATATAAAGATTATATAATAGTGGACTTAAGACAAAACCCCTGAGGACACCAGCTTTGATTGAGAAGAATCGGCTTTGATACCCTCCAAACAGAACACGTTGACGCCTATCCCGTAGAAAGTGTTCCAGTAGCAGTAGAAAAGAACCCTCGAAAGCTTAACTTTGAAAGCTTTCTACTTTTCTAATGTGCGTTCCATCTTAAAATAGGCCGCTGTATGGGTTTTGAGAAAACCTTAATTAATAAACTTGAGGCCATACAAAAACGATCAATCTGTTTTGCCACTAACTCATCACTTTGATATCAGCATCACGGCATTTTAAAAAGACTGTCATGGGGCTCCCCTTGAACTTCGCCGCAGATTATCAAGGTACTCGTTGTTCAACCAAGTGGTGCGTCAGCATGTGGGCATTGACAAGAACGTTTACTTAAAATCCCCTACTTTTATTCAGGTGAGACGTGCCTTTTCTCGTCAGGGGGTCCAGAAATTTGCAGAAGCCAAAAGGTGAAGACGCCGATTAACTAGATGCTGATTGGCTGAGCTGGGTAATGACGTCACAACCCCTAGCTAGACGCTGATTGGCTGGTTGGGGCATAACGTCACGCGCAAAGCCAAGCTCACTCGACGCTGACTGACTTGTGATTGTTGCGCAATCACTCACGCGTCACCTGCAGACATTGGTTGGATGTCGTCGGAGAAACATCTGCGGCTATGGTGACTTCTGGAAGAGCGCCAAAGGTGTAAAACCCGAGTTAGCCCCGGTGTCTCCATTCCAGGAATTGCTTTCGTGTGTACATGCCACGCTGCTAAGCCAGTCGCTAAACTAACCGATGAAGAACGCTGAAGAGCGTAGATGCCATACGTTTCAAGTGCAAACAACCAGCAATTTGCTATGCCTTTTTTTTTCCCTCAAAAGATTATAGATTACTGAAAGAAACTACGTGAAATAGCATGCCGCATGCCGGAGATCTGTTTCAAATTCTCTCTTGTCCCCAAACCGTAAATCAGTGACACAGACTCACTGACGCCGCGGTTTTCGGCCTTTGATGAAACTTTGGCAGTTTGCTGAAGCTATACTAACACTTATAGCGAACCATGACAAATCAATCTTTTGTTACCTCGTAGACAAAGTTACTTGTATTGCTTGTGCATCGTCTTATTTTTAGAATTTTCTTTGTAATCTGTATTTTGTATTTAGCTTTAGCGTATTTTAAAATTCTTTTATGTAATTAAACCCCCTACAATAATGCCCTCCAGACGAAATATAGGTTGTGAATAAATAAAATGTAAAACACGTTCACGCGCTGAATATGCCTTAGTTGTGCTATAATTTTTAACCATACCGTAGTGCCGTACCTCATGCTTCGTCCTGGCATGGGCAGCAAATATGAACGTGCACCAACAGCACAATCGAAGGCACCAATTCTGCAGTTGAGGAAACTCAGAGGAGAGGCTGCTGTTCCAAACCTGCTTATGACAGCAGTTGAGGTTAACAAAACCTTTATATCATCTTATTGGTTTGGCGAATTCATAACTTTTAATAAAGAACACTTTAAAGAAGTCTTATTTAAGTTCTCTTAAAATTGCAGGCAACAAAGTACATGCTACAAATAACGTTTCTAGATAAATTCTAAAACCTTTGTCAGAGAAGAAGCTCTTAAAAAGCGTAAAAACGCTCCTGAAAAGTTTCTCACGTCGAACTGTCTTATTAGAAAATGGCTCCAAACTCTTCAATGCTTATTTGCGATGCATCCTTTATTCAAAGAAAAACCTAGAAAAACTCAATAAAAGTGATGTTTCACATTAAGTTTTATCGAAAGAGGCAAATAAAAGCCTTTCAACGCTTCTTGACGAGAACTTGAAATCCTATACATCTATCTACGTTCCTCTACGCTCACCCAACTTCCTTAATCGAGATCAGCACGGATTTCGTGCTGGAGCGTCCTATAGCACTTGTCGACATTGTTCGCAATCTAGCTCGTGCTATTAATTCTGAAAACAATGTGGACTGTTTATTATTTTCTATTTTAGGAAAGGATTCGATCTTGTGAAATATGACCTGTTCTATTATAAACTTTGCTCAATGTCGCTTTAAATCAGGGTATTGCCTTGGCTGGGAGCCACCTTAGGCGAACAAAAACAATGTAACGCACTCAATGGGGAAACATCTGAATAAGCAAACGTAACTTCTCCGGTGATTTCATGGGGTTCTGTTGTGCCCTTTGGACTTTTGATATTCCTGGTCTATAAAGGGCGTTTTCTGACACGCGAGCCAAATCGTTCCTGCGAAAAGTACTCATCGCACAGAAAAAAAGGTTATATCACATTGGTCTCTGCCAAAGGGCCCATTTGGAAGACTCAATAACGTTTGTTTGTTATAAGTAATTATTTTTTTTACATTCGTGTAGTTAAGTTTATAAGTTAGTAAATATAAATTGCATGGTTACCTAAAAACACGTTCAAATTATGCTTTTTTTTTTTCGGGCCGCCATGAATTGCTTAAGTGCATTTCTTTCCAATATGAGTTGATTTATGATTATTTGGTTTTACTAACTAAAAGCTGATTAGTATAAAGTAAATAATAAAGTAATTACACCGAAAGTTAGTCATTTTTCCAAAGGGGTGTTTCGGCAAAGGCCAATTACGTCATGAACCTTTCTTCTGTGCGATGCGTATACTGTTCGCAAAAAAAAAATTGGGTTGTGGGGATATTTCTACAGCGTGAAGTTGGTCAGCCGTTGTAAAGTTGCGACGAGTCACTCGCTGCTTAGATGAGCAATTTATACTGTTCTGCAGGAGTGATTTGGGCCCGCGTTTCGAGAAACATCCCGCATAAATGATGTCATAATGGCATACAATAAAGTATTAGACTACTTGCTTTGACCAAATTACTTACAGATTCATTAATAAATATATAAATTGAATTATGTTGGGGTCGATCTAGACAATTTCTTTGGGGATGTGAGGTAGTGTGACAACTGTAAGGTAAATTTGAATGTCAAAAAGTGCACACACATGAAATTTACTTAGAAACTATTATGTTGCATTACTTTTTGCCAACATTTTTAAATAATAAATAATAAGATTTAGACCAAATTTAAAAAAAAAAGCTTCGGTGCTTTACTTTTTGGTGGCTTAACGTGGAGGGGTCGTGTTAAAATGGTAGCTCAAAAGGCGATGCGCATGCTTGATTTTAAACGACGAAATTTTTTATAGGCTTCTAACTAAACTAAAAAAAAATTCTATTTAACTATTGTTCGTATGTGCACTGGATATGAGTTAGTTGTGTGAGGCCCATCCCCATTACTATTGAATAGAAAATCTTAAATAAAAAGAAATTCATCCGCTTGATTTGTAATAGATATGCGTGAAATCAGAACGAGTGTCACCAAGAAATCCGGTCTTACATTAAAAGTTACACGATGAACGAAAAACAATTTTCAAATCATCATTTCTAGGAAACATTTATAACGCAAACTATAATTGAATACATTTTTGCCGTTTTATATATCCGGAGGAGCGGACCGCCCAAGCAAAATAGTCACACCGGTGCTTTTACATTTGTCTTCGAGAACTATGGAAGAGCGGAACTGGCTGCTTAAAAATGTATTCTTCACAAATTTTCAGAGCGAGGGTAAGTTTAAGCTTTCGTGTAATTATTGGTAACTTCTTTGTTGCTGTAGTCGCGTTTGACTGATAAACTATTGGTTATATCCCAGTGATGTTTGAAGTACCTTGCGTATACACTATGAGCTAAAACACCCGATCGGGCATTTTCGCGTCGCCAGTTCCCACAAGCTTTATTTTCTCTCAATTTGTCAACAAGTCCGAAGCGTGGTACTTTTTGCATTCCATTCCAAGAACGAACAGCTCTCTCAAAACCTGGCAGGTACTGAAGTCAAAGAAACACGAACAACTATTCGAGCTAATATTGTCGGCGATAGTACTCATCCTTGCAGAGCCCACCTCTTTGCATGTCAAAACTGCATCCCATGACGGCGGTGCAGTTTTCTATATAAATGACTGATGACATGTTGCTGATTTTGAACCACGAAAACCACAAAAACTAAAATCACGAAAACATGTTTTATTTAAAAGAAGAGCTCAAAAGGACTCTTTGAGGATTTATAAGAAAGAAATGTTCATGTAAACGAAAGCTTAAAATACCCCAAATACACAAAGAACCCTTTCGTGGGGATTTGAAATATAGCTGGTTAGGGTGAAAAATATGGAGCTGTCAAAGAGCCCCCAAAAATTTCTTTTCCGAAACGTCTTTTTTTTTTTTTTTTGAAAGAGAGCAGCCGCAGGTTGAAACGCCACGCCGCACGAGCGACGAGGTCCCTCCGTGCTGCAAACCCCCTGAACGAGACACCCAAAGCGGCGTTCTTGCAAAGTGAGCCCCGAGTGCTTCAACCCCGAGTATACTCTGCGGAGCGCGGAGTTACGGGCCGATGATCGACACTTTCAACGCGACGACACTCTCTCGGAACTCGGGAAAGGAGGGAGCGAGGGAGCATGGGGCGTGACGTCGAGGGTTGCGACAGACGGAGTGACGTGGGAACGTTGCTCCATTCGGGACCACCGAAATAGAGCCCCGACCGCCGGAGAAAGGAGGCTCTGGCCACCCCCGCGCCGCTGGCAGAGCGCATTGAGCGAGCCGATCGGAAGAGGCGGAAGAGCTGAACACCGCTCAACTCGATAAGTCCTAAAAAGAAACGAGGAAAGTACTGTATAGATTGATTGCGGCAACACCGCGGAGCAGCGCTGAGGAACAGATGGGTTGCGAGTGTTGAAACTGCGCTTAATTATATGCGTAATCATCAGGTCCTTGTGACAATACATGGGGATAGGGGGGGGGGGGGGGGTGTAATACACAAACCATAAAACACACATAAAAAATGGGCAAAATCATACATTTTTTTTTTATCCCAAACGATTGAAAACAATGCCTGGACATTACCTTCAAAATTCGAAGCTTGGGAACTCAGTATTTGTGAAGTAAAAATACAATTTCTAAACGCCGAATTTGAAGTTCCCGCGAGATCCGCGCCAGTGCAGGGACGTCAAAGATTGAGTCGTCCCGCAACTCGAGGTTTCTCTCTCGCCTCCGAACCGCCCCGACCCGAAGTGTCGTGTTCGCCCACGATCAACCGCCCTTCTCCGCGCGTGCCGCCTATCGCAGCGAGCAGACCAGTGGTGGATCCAGGGGGGAGGGCGGCCGCCCCCCCCCAAACCAAGTCGACCCCCTCCCCCTTCTCGGAGGGCAATTTGACATGAATGGACCCCGGTGCACGAGAAAGAATAAGAAATTAGTATCCTTACAAATTTCCCGCCCCCCCCCCCCCCCCCCAAAACGGAGTTCTGGATACGCCCCTGGAGCAGACGACATTTCACTTTCGAGTTTGGAAGTTCTTTTAGGGCCCTTTCAGCGATCTCAATTTCTTTGAAACGGTGTGAGGTCGAAGAGAACGCGCAGTGGACTTTTGGGAGCGAGGCGAGCGGCCACGCCGCGCCGGTTCTGCATAAAGGCTGCCCCGGCGGAGTTCACAGCCGAAACTATACGTGGTACACAGACACCAAACCCGTTTGTTTTGACCGTTTGACGATTTCCTTTTCGAAGTCTGGGAGGTCGGGGGGCACCTAAAGAACAGAACTGCGTCATATTCCCCGACTCACCGAACATCCTCAGTGCTATACGTGCCGAGAGCGCCGCCAGCGCCGCCATGTTTTCCGAGGGAGAATAAGAAGACGGGAGGCTACTTCACTCCGGACTCCGATTCTCGGTATTTCAAAAAGAAGGGCCTGAATGCCGTTACTAAATATTATATAAATATCGCTTATAAAGATTCTAAATTTCATACTTTTTGACGTCACAAATAAAAAAAAGCGAAACGTAAAAGTTTTTTGTTTTGTTTTTTTGCGTTGTAGTATTTTTTGTGTGTCTATGACTACAACGTGGATCCTTTTAGACATCAACAAAAAATACGACCTTTGGGGAGTCAGTGCCCCTCCCCTCTAAGAAGCACTAGAGAGTGGTGCAATATCAAAAGCCTTCTTAAAATATAACATTATAAGTCTACCTGTTTCTGCAGAATCAAATGAAAAAAACACACACACACACACACACACACACACATCGTGCGAATCTTTTACCAGCTGAGTGACACAATTAAGAAAAGCCTGCCCCAAAATCATGTTGAAATTAGACCAAAAATATTTTTTTATGATACAGCTGAACCGTTTACGGAGATGTATGCTTTCAAAGCAACTCACTAAAACCCCGTAATTTGTCGCCGCGCGGTGAGTTTTTCCCTGAAACACCCATTTAATTGACGATTATTGCTTAGTTCTGTGATCGCGCAAGAAGATCACCGGAACATACGTATAACAAAAAGGAACAAAGTCGTTCCAATCAAAGTTTTAAACATATATTTTGGATTTCTAAAATGTACAAAAATATTGAAAATAGATACACTATGAGATCACTCTGTAAAATATTTATCGTTGTCAAAGTTTGTATCCGCGTCTCATCGCTCTCAGGAAATACTGACACCGAAAGTGTTTCAACTAAATCCCTGCTTATTCACCCGATCTAAGCGAAACGTGCGAGACCCCCTCGCGATCTATAGTAAGTTGGTGACACTTCAGCGTCCCTAAAATTACTGCAATTTGTATGTTGCAATTTTGCGGACCGAAATACCCATAATGCGTGATGCGCTACTCAGCGAGCGACTTTAAATTTGTAAACAATGGTTAGTAAAAATAGGATAGAACAAATGAATCAATCGCCTGAATTTGCCGGGCCATGGCCGACAACGTAAGAATTTATGAAAATTTCTGCTTTTCTCTCGATGTGACAAACTTTTTGCCACATATTCAAGTCGGGAGGAGCTAAGCGTCAGTTGCTGACGAGCATTTACTGGCAGCAACTGTCCGAGTCACACTTTTATAGAAGCCTCGGTATTGTCAAGCTCAATGTAGCTAAAACAAGTGTGCGGCCCATTGCAACTCAACTACGCGAGTGTGCACAGCTAAGAAGACAGCACGTCATTTACTCTGGTGAACGCAAAACCTTTTACTACAGCAACTTCCACAGATCTGGAAAGACAAGGATCAGAGAGGCTGTAAATATCCCTGACTATCGCCGCGCAAGATGTGAAGCTCCCCATGCTTGTTTTTGAACGTTTTAAAGTTTTTCTAACATAAGAAAAGCAACTTTGAGGCGCTGTTATTCATTAGAAAGACCACTCGCAAAAACGTTATACGCGTTTCTTTGATGAATACGCCGTTTTTAAGCGGCAAAGATGCGAACTAACATAGCCACTCCGTACTTCGACATAGCGCGTCGTCTGCTCGCATCCTACCAGCACTGCGTCACGGGAGGGCGCCCGCGAGGTGGCGCCACCAGAGCCGTATATTGGCTAACAACAGGATAGATTTACAGGAATTAATGAGCATCTGTGGCAGGGAAGGGGAGGAATTAGGTTTAGGAATTCAGTAGTGAAAAATCAGCAGTCATGATTTTTAACAATGATGAAGTTGAGAGGCTGAAAATACAGAATATTACAGTGGAGAGAGCTAGTAAATACAAGTATCTAGGAGTATGGATATGTGATGGTGCAGCATATCTCAGTGAGCATGAAAAGTATATAATAGGTAAGGGCAACAGAAATGCAGCTGTAATGAAAAATAGAGCACTTTGGAATTATAACAGGTATGAGGTGGTGAGAGAGATTTGGAAAGGGGTCATGGTGCCTGGTTTAACTTTTGGAAACGCAGTGCTATGCATGAAATCCGAAGTGCATGCAAGACTAGAAATAAAACAGCGCGGAGTAGGTAGGCTAGCTTTGGGGGCACATTGCAAAACGCCAAACCAGGAGTGCAAGGAGACATGGGATGGGCGTCATTTGAGGGCAGGGAAGCTGCGAGCAAGATAGAATTTGAGGATCGGTTGAGGCAAATGGATGGGGAGCAATGGGCACGAAAGGTTTTCAGCTTTTTATACATGAGGAGTATAGACACAAAGTGGAGACAGCGCACTAGGAAATTAAGAGGAAAGTTTTTAGGCTATAGTGGGGTTACGGAAGAGCAGGTCTCCGTTAAGAAGAAAGTTAAGGCCACAGAAAGAGATCGGTGGCTAGAGGGAATGCAGACAAAGAGGGCTCTGGAAAGCTATAGATTAAACAAAACAGTTATTGCCAAAGAAAGCATTTATGATAATTCTAGGGGAAGCTCATTGTTGTTTGAGGCAAGGACAGGTGTTTTGCGAACCAGAACATACAGAGCGAAGTACCAGGAAATGGATAGCAGTGTGCGCTGCTTGTGGAGAGGTGGACGAGACGGCTGAGCACTTGATACTCTACTGTAAAGGGCTTCACCCTATGCCTACCGAAGACAACATAGATTTAATAAAGTCATTGGGTTTTAGAGACAGCGAAGGAAAAGTGGATTACAAGACAGTAGAGATTACCAAGCAAAGATTAAGTGAATGGTGGCAGAAAGCACGAGAAAACTAGGTATTTTCTTATTAACTGATGGCAAGGGGGTTTTATAGCCTCACTTTCTGTTCAGTGCAGAGTGTATATAGTTTTCACATTTAAATATTCTAAGCTTAAATGGTAAGACAAATTGGCTAGGTGGCGTAAGCTACCGCCCGATCCAAAGGGCTCAGCTGTATTCATCCATCCATCCATCCATCCATCCATCCATTGGGAGAGTTTGGACAATAGGCGGAGCAAAGGCCGCCGCCAGCGCCGAAGATTCCCCCACGCTTAGAGCGTAAACTAAATTTGTGACACAGCGTCGACCAATCAGGAGACATCTACTCCATCTCACAAATGTCTGCAGTGAAGACAAAGGCACAAGCGCGTGAGCCTAGCTCAGCGAAACGCTTTTGTTTGTACGCGACCTCGTGCATAGGAGGCACTTTCCGAAGCCACGCGCTCGTGCCCATGCTCTTTGTCTGCACTGCTTGAACAGCGTCCTGAGACTGGCTGAAAGAAATGCAGTGCAAAGGGTGGGTGCGCGAGCGTCTTGAGACGCGGAGTTCCGCTCGGCACGGCTCAAATTATACTTCGTTTCACTTTATCTGCGAGCGAAGCCAAAGCCAGAAGCGCGAGACCAGCGCTTTTTGCATTTCTCCCCAGCTCGCGCGCTCGAGCAAAGCCTGAACGCACGGAGCTTCCGTGCTCGCGCTTCCAGTTTTGCCTTCGCTCGCACATAAGGTGAAACGAAGCATAGTCGTGTCACATATTTAGATCACACGACCACCGCTAGGGCTGTTTCGCGGCCTGTGGTTGGCCCCGAGATGCTCGCCTATCCAAACCAATGTATGGCCAAACTCCTCTCAATAAACGGCTCTGGGCGCCACCAAAATATCTCGTCGCCAATATTGCCGACGAGATGTTCTCCCCTTACGGTTTCTATCCGTGACGTTTCGACCAGGATTATCAATTGGCAGCGACAATTCGGACAGTAGAGAGTGTTAGGGTATTGATTTTGCATGTGCTATGGCAGAAGACTAGCGCATGCGCAGTTCGTACCGGAGAGATCATCCTACCGTATCGGATGCGCAAAAACGGTTCCTTAAAACGCGTCCTTATACCAACACCGTCAAACTTGACAGTCTTACGCCCCTCTTATCTCCATTGATATACATAGGATTCCTCAGACACAACAGCGTTGGGCCAATCGTGGAAGATCGACCACAGGGACACTTTCTGGTAGCGCATGCGGCCGAAAGGAGGCAGTGCTAACACTACGCGAACTTGCCAACCTTCCATCGCTCAAATCAAAAACTAAATATGAAAGATTTTTTTCTCTTCAGATTATTCATAAATCATAACATATGTCAATATTAATCAATCAAACTACATCAGAATCCGTACTAGCGAATCCTCAAGGCATCGCCGCTAGCCAATACGTCCCACAAACGCACTTTTCGTCATTTTTTTTACAGCAGTTTAATAATAAAATGCGCTGTCCGATAGCACTGTCATCTATACATCACTCATTGATTTCTTGAAATGCTTTGAACGAGTTCTTTTAGACGCCCATCGCGTGCTGCGAAGTGCAGTGAAATTCCTCTATTTTGGCATCAAGCAAGTGATTATGTGTTATATATATTTTTTTCATGCCTTGTTTTTTTATGATATGATGGAGCTTTTTTTTTATTGAGCCTCTGTTTAGTTCGTTCCTTCTAGTATCAGTTAACCTTTTTCTGTTTTATTAGTACTTTGTTGTTCACGTAATATTCTGGTGTTTTCCGCTCCTTTGATGGCAATCGACAGTATGAACGAAGGAATTAATTCATTAAAAAAATTAATAAAGTGCGAGCTCAGGCTCGCGCTTACCCTGAAGTGGGCAGTGAAACCACTTTTCACCAAAAGCGCGCAATTATCTCCAAAGATGAGCTCCATCAGACAGAGGCACCCCGACCTCCAGATGCCGAAACATTTTCCGTAGTCATAAAAGCAGCCCCGCCAAATGAGCGCGAAAACTGTCAGCCTCGATATAGAGAAATCAGCAGAGTAACTGGCCTCCCACTTCCCATCGCTTCTTTCTTTCTCGACGCTCAAGTCAAGGCTGCAAACTGTTCAGCAGTGCGCACAGATTGTCTTCCATGAAAATGGCTTCTCAGGCGCCTCTGTGAAAAGTATGGAAAGAAAACCCGGTGCGAGGAATCTTTGCGAGCGTTTGACAGTGTTCCAAAACTTATTTTCGCACCTCGCCGGTCGCGGAGGTTCGAAGGGGGCGAGACCGTCCCCGCTCCAAACGCTGTGTGGCTTGCGTCGCACCCTTACCGCCTGAAAGACAAGGCCTGTCTCCCTGTGCCTTTTTCTTTTCTCACGTCATCACTATAGTGGAACGGCGCAGCGCCGCTTGCAGTGTTGGCCGCCACGCAGTGTACCAGCTTGGGGCAATTAGAAGTTCTATTAACTAGACTAGAGTTAGAGTATCGCATTCCTTTTTCCTTACGCCGCCAACACCGTATTGGTGAAAAAGCGGTCACGTGCGCCGAGTTGGATCCAACCACCATGCGGGAAAGCGACCTCGCAGGCGTCGAGTTTCGAGCGGAGCACGTTGCTCGCTTTGCGTTTGCCAAATACACATTCAAGACTAAATTCGAACGACCTGGAAGGTTCCTTGACCATTGCACGTTATCTGTAGCCACTCGATAGAGTATAATTGCGTTGTTTTATAAAGCGAGCGTTGTTCTAAAAGTGGGCTAAGCGTGTTCCAGGACGCGTTCACAAATTCGTTAGTGGCCAACCAGAAGCCGCCAATAATACCCTGGCGGTGGTCGCGAGAAGCAAAACTAATAATTGCGTCCGAGTAACTCTCGGTGGCTTAAAATATGGTGCACGTGATGTTTCGATGACGGTACGTAATCCGTACGCCGAGCTCCTAGGGCTGGGCATCTGGCGTCCGAGTGGTCGGACTCGGTCCGAGCAAAACAGAGCTCTAGCGGCACATTCGTTTCTTCCATGTTTTTGCAAGATCATAATCGATATATCACATGCACCATATTTTTAACCATATAAGAGCTACTACATTTAACTCTTACGCTCTTATTAAAACTGTCTCTCACTACCACCACTAGGGGATTATTTTCGGCTTCTGATTGGCCAAGAGAGCATATCCAGCCCTATATATATCTGCGTCTGCTGCAGGCAGCTCTGCCCGTTCCCGTTTTCCACTCGACGAACCAGCGGATCCGCGCGGTTTGCCTGCTCCGTCGTGGATATGGGCCTGAAGTGGACAAACTGCGGTGCCGGGACGCATTTCCAAACTGGTGGGTTTGGCGTCCTATTCCGCCGATGTATCGAAAGTATTCCCGAGGTGGCAAACAAATGACGTCACAAAAGTCGGAGCGTCATGCTGTCGGATGACTCGATCCTGGCGGTTGCCGTAGAAGGTTTTTTTTCCTGAAAATTCAAAATTCACGTTATTTAAAGTCATAATTAAAATCATCTCGATTTGGTTCTCTCCTCCCTGTATAGCTTTGGCAGTCGTGCACTATACACTACGTACCTACAGCTGGACTCTTTTTGACACATAGATGTGTCTAGTGACCCTGTTCTCTTTATTGTTTTAGAAAGGATTTCGAGCCGTGAACGCATAACGGGCCCGATGTGCATGCAGTTGCTGGCTAGTGAACCATGCATTCATTTTTGCTTGTCAATTGAAGAAACGTTCTGTTGTCTGTGTTTATTAATTGTTGTAGTCGACAATTATACTGGTCCCCTTGTGGAAAGGACTGTTCCCTCCATGTCGTTTCCTGTTAAAAGTACCCCTTCTTTGTTTGTTTCTTACTTTTTTTTCCCCCTGAGGCTTTCTGAACTTTTTGTAGTTTTGTCTGCCGCTGTAACCCCGTGTCACCCTGGCCACCTCTGCTGTGTATACCCTCCTTTTTCTGCGGTCATAAGACGTTCTAGAAAAAACGTGCGCATTTTTAGCGCACGTTAGCGCTAACGTTAGTGCGGTTTACGCAAGATTTTTAGAATTGCGTTTCTCCGTCGCCACCCAAAACCCAAACATATAGCGTTTGCAACGCCACCAAATACACTAAAACTTTCAACCTTTCCACTTTGGTGAAGAAGGAAGACCAGCGAGGCTGTACTATGGTGCGAATGAACTAATGGCCGGCTGCGAGTCTGCAAGCCAGAGTGGAAAGGCTGGAAAGGTTGCCGCCGTCATTCATAAATGGCGTAAGTTGATCCAGACTTTTGGGTCATCATTTGTTTGCTGACGGACACGATACTGGGGAAACTAGCCGTTAACAGCTCCGCTATAAAACTCTTATTGCACGGACGAAATGCTATGATCGACTTGAGAAAATTATACACGCTTGTTCATGCCAACAAAGACTGGTAAGCACAGCATGTGTGAAAGGCCTTCCAGGAAAGAAGAGAAGGGCATCTGAATGGCGGCGCATAACGAAGATTCGCTCTTATTTCTGACACACGCCGTGAGATGGCGCAGCACGACAAGAAAAGCCTCGGGGCGCGCATCCGCGCGTTCGCGCAATGGGCGAATGACTTCGTTTTCACATGCTTCGACCTCCGACCCTGGATAGCTCAGTCGCCAAAGTGGTTGGCTCACAATCTCAAAGTGGTGAGTTCACATCCTGTCAGGGGACTGAAGTGTTCGCTGTGGGCGTGACGTTTCTCCGTGTCGGTTTCGTTACAGCCGGCTATTACGGTCAAAGGTTACAGAACTCCATGAAAATCGGATGATAAAACACATTATGTTTTTTTTTAAACTTCAAACTTGCCTTGGCTATTCTAATAAACGAGAGGATCAGAATATGATGATAATGCAAATAATGCAAAGGTGCATGCGAACTGGACGAGAATAGCGATAATAATCCCAGGAGAAGGGGAACAGGAGGGACAAAGGACAAACACAAATCTCCAAACACAGCTGAGGTGACTGGTGCGCGACCGAAACAATCTGCCTGGTCCTGGTATCGAGACCAGAGACCTCTGCATTTCCAGTGAATTGCATTAGCATCACAACCTTAAAGGGATACTTCAACGAAATTTGAAATATTCCCGTCGTGTTCAAAAATAGGTTGAATATGATCCACAATATCCGTAAATGACAATCGCCCGTTTGTATTTTGATCCTGGTGGCTGTATTTTTCGTTATAAACGGCCCACTCTGGCAAGCGCTCGGAGAAGGCCCAGCGCAATCGTGACGTAAGTCGTCTCAAACGAGCAAAGCCAGGCAAAGCTACGGCGAGGCTGACGTCGAGAGGATGGCCTAGTCGGTCCAGCCACCGAAGCGGCTGCTTTTGTATGAATTTTGAGTGACGGGTTAATCTTCTATAATCTTGTAGGGGGACAATAGCGACTTCTGCGACACACAAAAGGATTCTCGGAAAGAGGATTTCCTCCTTCCACCCTTCTCTCGTCGTGGCCGGAGGCGAGACGACTTCCGTCACTAGCTGTCAAGGTTCCTAGACGAGCATTACAAACGAGGCGTTAGCGACATCCACCAGGTGCTCTTTGCTAATCGTTTAATTCGTTTTAAAATTCCTTTTCGAGACTTTTTTAACAAGATATTGGTATGTTCCATGTGATACTGCTCTTTTGAACACATATAGACCAAAAAAATGAGCGCCGAAATTTCGTTGTAGTATCCCTTAAAATGCGGGCCGTTCACCCTTGTTGGTGGCAGACAGGTGGCAGCTGATAAAGCCCGTTTTCTCTACCGACGTCTAACTCCTGGATAGCTCAGTTGGTACAGCGCTTCACTGAAAATGGAGAGGGCCCTGGTTCGATACCAGGACCAGGCGGATTTGTTCGGTCACGCGACAAGTCACCTATATCCGTTTTCACCTAAAAAAAGCAAGTTTGGCGCATTGTTCATACGCGGCGTGAAGTAGTTGTTAGGACATTCGGTTGTCGGAGGAAAAAGCGATGCTTTTGGTGTTTAGTACGATGGCTACGTCTTGATGAGATAACATACATGTACTCTAAATTGCACCTACATACTGTAAACGACTTTATTTTCGCGGGCTCCAATTTTCGCGAATCGGGCCAAAGCTGAAAATTTGAATTTATTCGCGGGTTATAATTTTCGCGAATCGAGTATAGCTTCCGTAGCGTTCACATATTGACCAAATTGTTCGTAGGACGCATTTTTCGCGAATTGTAGGTGATTCGCGAAATTCGCGAAGTGGGTTTGCGGAAATTTAGTCGTTTACAGTATATCTTAATTGTCAACATGAAGGGGGAAGTTGGTAATGCTACGCGAGGACCCGAACTTCTTTTTTACTATGGTTCTTGAGGTCAAAACGGGTATAGCTGTTTTGGGATATTTGTGTTTATCCTTTATCCGCCTTGTTCTCTTTCTCCGTGGATTATTATCGTCATTCACGGAAGCAGGTAATGCGCCGTGCATCAGTTATGCGAACGTTCTGATTTATTATGCTTGGTTATGCCCGTGTCCCACTAGAGCGACAAACAAAAACAACCGACACCAACGAAACTCAAAAAACGTGCAGCCTGCAAGCGAAGGTGTCTTCGACAAGCTTGCAGTCGAATCCCGGACAAAAGCTCACCGGACAAAAGCTCACCGGACAGAAGCTCACCGGACAAAAGCTCACCGGACAAAAGCTCACCCATTTTTTCACAGACCCGGACAAAAGCTCACCCATTTTTTCACAGACCCGGACAAAAGCTCACCACGAGAAAATTTCATGTTGGTCTTAACACGAGTGCGGACAACTTAGGTGCATGCGTGCGACACAAAAAGGCAACGATAAATTAAATCTGACAGGCGCATGGTTTGTTGATTTTAATAGAAACAAGTTTATTTATCGATTGGTTAGAAGCGAATGCAGTCCCCTACTAGCTCCAGCAGTCTTGGTAGATCTCGATGTACATGCAAGCCCTCGCAAATATTTCTAAGACGACTCTGCAGGCGCAGAGTGGTTTTTCGCACCCGCTTTACTGTGGGCTCACCTCTCCGGGCTTGTGTCAGTGCCGTGGCAACGAGCGCCTGATTTTGCTGTAGGCATTCAATCAGCCTCAAGACGCTTGGATGGGCGTGGCCGACGAGCTTCTGGAACCCGGTACTCCATCCTTCGCAGGTGTTGTTCATCCGGTCTTTATCTTGAAGAGTGGCGTCGTACATATTCCACCGTACCGGGGAAACTCCGGTCGTCGTCGGCGCAGAGTCAGGCGAAGGGAAGAATTCGCTCTGGGTGCCGCCGCAGATGGAACAGAAGCATAACGGAAGCGGCCGTTGACATACGTGCAATCAAAATAGTCCAGCAGGTAGCCGATGTCACCGGTAGACTTTTCCCTGGTGGTTAGTTCTTGTGGAACAAGCTGTGGTGGAAGGAACGCGAGCCTATCTAAAATCCCGCACAGTTTTCTAAATTGGTCATCTGTCTTGTACTTTTCCAAAAGGCCCAACTCCCGTTCTTTCAAAGTATTTTTAAAAATTCGCAACTCATTGGTGGATGGGGTACAAGTTCTCCTAAAAATGGTCCAATGTCCATCGCGTCCGCACTTTATTTAAGCCCGTGTTTCGCCCGGGTAGCAAAAAAAAAAAAAATCGAGGTGAGCTTTTGCCCGGGTCTGTCAAAAAACGGGTGAGCTTTTGTCCGGGTCTGTCAAAAAACGGGTGAGCTTTTGTCCGGTGAGCTTTTGTCCGGTGAGCTTCTGTCCGGTGAGCTTTTGTCCGGTGAGCTTTTGTCCGGTTACCCTTGCGGTCACCCCTGCTTGCTTCATGAGCACCAATACACTGTAAGCCTGTCTAATGCGCTTTCGCGTGCATGCTGGACGTGTTTGAGGCTTGTCGGTGTCGGTTATTATTTATGTTTGTCGCGCTAGTAGGACTCGGCCTTGACTGAATACTTTGGGTGATCAGAATGATTGAGACAAGTATAAATTTATTCGACACCCGTGAACCGCTCCAGATCACGTAAAGAGCTACACTTCGTCGTTTTCAAGCCATTTGAGCGCGCGGACAGTCGGCTATAGTATATCGCAGAGCTCCTTGAGTCATACTTCAATCCAGCTGCTTGCTCTTCCTTCGCCTACACCTCGTCGCGCCAAGCAAAAGCATCGGGCTAATGATAGCATGCTCCCGTGTCCCATTCCCACTGCATCGCTCATTAAATCTCGCTAATTATAGTCAATCATGATTAATTATGGCTATGTACGTTTTTCTATTGCTTGCCTGCTCAGCTATGGGTATACCCTTTATATTCCTGGGCTTGAGAGTAACTGATTTTTCTTAAAC
>JAZHYW010012422.1:0-48656 GCA_037355805.1 Ixodes ricinus
TCCCGCCCGGAGCCATCCTCCAATCAGAGCGCGGCGAGGTGACGTCACGCTACCGGTCTGCGCGAAAAGAGCAGACGACTTGCGAGGCGCATAAGTGTCTTTAAACAGGAAAGAAAGATAGGTGTAAGTAAGTGAAATAGATAAAGAGACAAAAGGGAGAAAAAAAGAGATAGCAAACAAGGAAGGAAGGGGTTGAGAAAGCATGAAAAATGTTCAAGAAGGCCGTTACGAGTTTGAAAACGACTCAAACGTTTCCTGGCATGGTTTGGACGGTTAACGGAAGCTGTTTCCCTGACGGTCTTGATTGTTTGTCGGCTCTGTAAAAGTGTCTTTTTTTTTTTTAAGTTACGATTGATAATAGTACGGTCGAACCACGGCGCCGCATGGTCTTGAAAAATAGCCCTAGAGTACGTTGTGACAACTCGGAGCTTCTAGTTCGGTCTTGTCTTGAGCACTCTCAAAGGCGGGCCTAGTCATATAGTGATGGTCCTGATAGCCTGGCGCGATGTAACCGCTGTTCTTCACTCTTCAGCTTTTAGGAAATGTGTTATTTAGCATTTTGTAATTTTTTTTAAAGCGCAGCTCTTAGGCACCCGTTTCCGGGTTGAGCGGCGTCGACGTCGGCGTAACCGCGCGTTGCATTATGGGACCTTTCCCATAATGACGTCACACGTGACGTCACGTGTGACGTCACGAAGGTAAAACTTTCCCGCTCAATTTGGCAAAACAATTTTTCGCTAAATTTAGCGTGAAAATTTTCTGCTAAAGAAAGGGGTGCGGGAGAGAAGGATGGGAGGGTACGGAGGGGCAGGAGGGCATACCCTCCCCCCCGTTCCCTTCTCTCCTCCTCCTCAAGAGCTGCGCTCCAATTCGGCATTACAGAGAATTGTAAACGTCTTTAATTTTTTTTATCTTGAGTTATTCTGAAGTTTTGTTTTAGTCCAGGGCTCGGTAGAGATAGTTAAAAAAGTGTTCGGGAAATACACATACAAAGATAGATGCATTTTAAGCCCAAAATACAGATACTGAAATACACATGTCTTCGAGGTAACGGAATATCCCTAAGATACTTCTGCGAAAAAGGTAAAAAGAAATAAATTCCGGAATACAGTGACAGATACTTATAGAATTCCATTTGCTCCCGAACTGTGGTAGAAGGGGGGAGGGGGGCGAAGGTAATTCGTGGCAAATGTAATGGTAATTAAGGCTCGTGTTCTTGTTTTCGTGTTCATTTATGCACCTCCCCGTACCACGAACTCTTCATCTATTCACAGCTACCGCACCAAATGCCGCCAAGAACACTGTTAACCCCATGAGTCACGTAGTTAGGGGGCCACGTGACTGCTTGCCATGCCTGACAATAGGCGTCTGCCCGAAATGAACCCTGTTTTGTCGTGATGGCGCCGTCTCAATCTGTCGTCTTCTGTGCTTCTGAGTCAGCCAGAGTGGGGAAATTGGATATCACAGCCGTGATTAGGCACCCCGGTCTCCACGGAACCTGTTTCGACCTATTATTGGCTGTCTCCTAGCCGTAGCCAATCCGAGCTCGGCTTAGTTCTGACGTCACCGCAACTCCTGAGCAAGAAGCAGACGACTTGCTCTCCACAAAGGAAGCTCGGCATTGGCCCATAAAATAAATAAAACAAATGAAGTAATAGCTGCCGAATGTTACCTGGTAGATTTCTTTACTCAAGCTTAATGAGTTCTTAGACTCGAGTGCTCCCAATACCGTGCTCCGTTTCGGCTCCCAGTAAGGCAAACCTCGAGGCTAGTGGGAATTTGCGCTAACCAAATGCACGCAACAGAGCACCAAGGCATCCAGATTAGGTAGGTACATCGGCAAGGATCAAGACCACGTGACGAGTTTCCGACGCTTAATTGGCTGGGTTAGATCGCGTCCTATGCTGGCCACGGTCTGCCTTAAGCCGGAAAAGGGCCTAAGAAGAGCCCCTGTGGATAATTGCAGCAAGCTGTCCTCTCTTTTTTTTTTTCTTCTAATTTTTTCTCGATTTTGTTTTTGTTTCTTGACACAGATTTTTGTTGTCAGTTTTCATCCTAGCTTACGAGTAAGTCTCCATCAAGTCTAAATCCTTCCCTACAGGGAGGTGGAGAAACCTCGCGAGATTCAGTAGCAAGAGACTAGACCGAAGTTCGGGAGATCGCGACACTCTCTTTTCTTCTTTTTTTTTGTATTATATCAAAGCACCCTTATACTACTCCGCTTTTAGTTACTTTTAGGCCTAACGTATTATGTTTAGATATAAATGAAGCTTCGGCGTGATCAGTGTCGTGACAGGGCAGACTGTTCAGCCTCGTCAATCGCCTAGCTCTTTTCGTGGACTCTAGGGACTTGCCTTCCGAGGCGTTTCGCGGAAAAAGTGAACGTTCCAGATTTCTCGGACTGTAGAGAAAGGTATTAAGTAAGGCGAGATGGTAAATGTTTTTTTTTTTTTTGTTTTAGATAGGTAAAAACAGCGTTAAAAAGATGAAGCGTATACACACGGAAAGTACACGGAGCGCCTTCTGTGAGTACTTTTCCCCTCTGCGACTTTCGTCTTTTTGTATTATCCTTGTTCCACATCTTTCTTTTTTTTAATTTACCCCTTTTCCGGTGAAATCTTCTCTTACAGAATAAAAGGGCACAACAAGGGACACTCAAAATGAAATCAAATTTGGTTGAATTCGCATTCGGTTTTGGAACATGCATAACTGTATAAACTCAATTCTACCTGAACGCTGAACGCATTTTTTCTGCTACCATGCAGAAGTCTCCGCGCACCTCCCCCCCCCCCCCTCCGGTCCCAGACACTTACAAAGGCGCGCGTGTGTGCGTACGAACGCACATGGGCGCGCGCATACACTCAGACACGCACACCCACACGCACACACGCGCACGCACACAAAGGGGAATCTCTATCACCCAAGAATATTTTCCTGTACCCGATTTTCTTCCTTCAAGAGATCAGAATACAGCTCCCTCGGTCAGTTTGCTTTCATGCTTGTTTTTTGCTGCAGACATAGTCTGGCAGCTGGTGAGATAGTCGTGTTCGTTTTATATTTCGGTCTTGCTAATCTAACGGTTGGGGGCATAGCGGGATCGAGACCACTTCTCGAAAACGGTTGCAACTTGATGCACCGCCTGGTAGTCGTCATCTTCTTTTTAACGTTTGTTTCACATTTCTTTGTTTCATTTTTAGGCTAACCAACAGGGCTGCAGTTCCTGATATGGGGAGCTCTGGTGGCGTTTCGAGCTGTACAAACTAAACACATTTTCGGGATACCCCGATGTTACTTTTCCAGGCAGGTTAGTTATCATCTCCAAGTTCAAAATACCTACAGGCCTTTCCGGAAATATGTGGCGTCCCCACCGTATTCTTGACGCAGTGCTACGTTCGAATGTACGGTACGTGAGATTAACCAGGAGGCGAGAACGAAGTTGACGTTGGTTTAACATTTTGTAGTTTCAGAGAACAGAGAAGTCAGAAGGAAATCGAAACGGTGTATGTGATTATTTTCTTTTGTGTTCAATTTAATTCGTTTTTTTTTTTGCGTTCTCGAGCTTTTAATTATAACGAGAGAATGAACAGCGTCGCGACCAGAATATACGAAGCGTTCGAGCCCACGAGCGTACATCGGAGGAGCCCCACAATTCCCATTCGCCGCGACGTCTCGTGGGATTTTCCGGAAGGGTGTACTGATAGAACGGCAAAAGAAGGTCATGCCAAAACCAACATTCAAACTTTCCCGCGTTCCCCAGTGGGGTGACATCAGATCGTTGTATACCTCGTAGGCAGGGCTAGGCAGTATCGCGATACAAATGTATCGCGATAGTATCTTGGATATTACTTCCGAGTATCTGTACCTCTGTATCGAGATACATTTGAAAAATATATTTGTATCTCAGTAGTGAAATACATTTAAGATGTATCGCTTGTATCGCGATACTTTGCCAGACTTAGGTATCTTGATTACAGTTGTTGTC
The DNA here is from genome assembly GCA_037355805.1 of Ixodes ricinus. Lineage (NCBI taxonomy): Eukaryota > Metazoa > Arthropoda > Arachnida > Ixodida > Ixodidae > Ixodes > Ixodes ricinus. The sequence goes on from JAZHYW010012422.1 coordinate 3,983, forward strand.
ATTTTTAAGATAAATTTAAAAGATAAAAACATCTGTTTGGTGCAAGTTGCTTCTTAATTTATAATATGAACCCGCCCTATAACATGACACATCTCAGTCACCGACATAAAAAAAACTGCGGTTTAAAAATGTTACGGGCAAGAATAACAAGAATCAGCTCCTCTCACAAAGCCCTCCACTCTTACCAATTTAGCAGAGAGAACGCTGTAAAGTAGTTGAGTGAAGAAAAGGTATGGTCCAATTGTCCGATCTTCCCACACTGTGGGTGACTCAGAAGCTTATATTACGACAATTTGAGATGCACCCTTCGGTCAAAACAAGGTACACTTCGGGCAGACGCCTTTTGTCAAGCGTGGCACGCAGTCTTTACTGTTCTGTAACTATGTGGCTCAACTGGGGTGACATGTTTTCTGTAGCGGCATTAGTGATAAATAGAGAGTTCGAGGCAAGGGGAACTTATGCACCAATTTCCGTTTCCCGTTAAATTTGTAGGAAACAGTGACGTCACGTCAAATGTCGCCATATGGTAACGTGACGTGAGGTTGCGTGACCACGTTAAGTGGCGCAATAATGTCACGTGACGTCACAGTGGTCACGTGACGTAAAGTAACGTGACCACGTCAAGTGGCAGGACGATCCCGCGTGACGTCATTGCGTTAGGTGGCGTCATATTATCACGTCGCGCCAATGTCACGTGGCTTCATGGTGCCAAGTGTTGTCATAGTGTCAGGTGACGTGGCGGTGTTAGGCGGCGCCACAAGACACCATGACATTTAGCGGATAAGTATTTCCCCTAGATTTTGCGAGGTAAGTTTACCCGCTAAATTTGTCTGGAAAATAAATGCCAGTGTGCAGTGGGATTAAAGAGACGATTAGACGATTTTTTGAACTTTGCGCAAATACCGCTTATAACGAATCCCTGACGTTAGCGGGCTATGAAACACGTGTTCGTTTTTCACCACACGCGATAGAAGTCGCAGAGAAAAGGAAAGGAAAACGAGCAGAGTTCTCCCCCTCAACTCGCAGCCAGAACACGCGGCCACGTGATCTGGAGCGGGATTATATGCCGCCAACGTTGATCATAGCCACGCGCTGGGGGTTGGCAAAGCACAGGACACGCGCTGAGTTCCAGACATTGTTAGGGTTCGGCTATAGTCGTCATTGCAGCGATTGAACACGGGCCAGCTACCCGAATGCTTGTCGAGCAATCGATTATCACGAGCCCAAATCGAGTGCCCACGCGATGCTCGGGTCCAATTTATGAGCCGCATTCAAATTTTCGTCACTGGAGGATACTGCGACCCCCCAGTTACGTCATCGAGTTTTGCGAAGGAAGAGGGATTGAAAGAACACGCTCGATTTTGTCCTTGAACTTACACCGCTATTAAGGAGTTTCTTGGTCAGTGGCGTTGCGTGCGAGCTATACTTGGGTCCCACTAGTGCCAGTAAGCTCGGGTAAAGTGAAAAACGTTTCAAGCGAATATCGTTGCATGGCCCTTTTAAGAAGTGTGTGTGTGCAGCACCATATGCAGCGACATAGCAGAAAATAGGAAATTTCTCCCGTGATACACCCACACAAGTGAGTGAGAGTTCAAAATACACCCTGCAGGAAAACACATTTGATGACTGCGATATGAGCTTCTGTGTTGTACTTGGCGGGGAAAAAGGGGGGGGGGGAACCAAAGAGGTTCGTGTTTTTTTTTTTTTTTTTTTGTCGGCGTATTGTGCATTATTATCTTTTGTACTCTCGGTAGCATGACACTGAGCGAAAAGGGAACTGAACTGAAGAAAGTCAAGAGGCGCAAAAAGAAATTGTAAAAAAAAGGAAAAAAAAGGAACGACAGAAAAGAAGATACGAATCAAATATTCCGTAAAATCGGATCCCGGCAATGAATCACGAAGACGAGCGTCGCTCGTTATCGCGAGCGATGCGCGAGAATCGAAATTCGAGTTCAATTACATCGGAAGCGAGGAATGAAGGAGCGAAACAATACACAAAAGTCCGAAGCGAGAAATGGAGCAAAAAAGAAAAAGAAACGACAATGGGAACACTGGAAACTTGTACAAAGGAACAGGTTGAGCGTGTCGAGCCCGCATTAAAACCCAAAATAAAACCGAGGAGATTCGCCTCTTCAATTGCGGCGACTCATTTGGTTTCGTTTAATTTTAGTCAGAACAAAGACAAAAAGATCAAGATTAAAAGAAAAAAGGACTGAGAGAATGTAAGGCGTAAGAAGAACAAAGATGGGAGCCAGTGAACACGAGGAAGCCAAAGGCTGAAAAAGAGAAAGAGGTTAAGGAGACAACGCAAGCGATAGAGATAGAGAGACAGTGAGAAAGCAAGCGAGAAAAAGAGAGAGACAGCAAGAGAGATAGAAAGCGGGAGGGAAAGAGAGCGAAAGCAAGCGAGGGGGTGATAGAAAGCGAGGGCGAGGGAATGAGTGAAAGCAAGATAGAGAGGGAGCATGAACTTTCGCTAACAATATCCGCAAGTTCGCCTTGAAAACGCGAGTTCTTCACTGCGCATATTCGGGTCGCTTTTAGAGCGTAACCGTCAAAAGCGAGGCCTTTGACGTAGACGTGAACAAAACAATTCGACGAGGGAAGCGCTTTTAGTGCACGCCGAACAAAAGAACGAAAACGACGCAACTTATATCTGATTACTGCCACAAATGACGTTTTTTTTTTTGTTTTTTTTTTGCCGCTCGGTCCGTTTAAAACATATATGCGCTTCGGCAAAAATATGAACGCGACAAGAAGAGAAATAAGTGCTCAACAACAAAAAACAAAAATTACGCAGCGCTCGAGAAGACGTGCAAAAACATAAATGTCTTCAATCTCGTTTGTGCGCGGCCCCTCGCTCCTCTGCCGCCGTGTCATCGCGATAGTCGTGCCCTTTGATCTCTGCAAATGAATACCGAGTGCTTCCTTGCCTGGAAATGAAAAGAGGGCTGGAGAGAGTGTGAGTGAAAGAGAGAGAGAGAGAAGAGAGGGTCAGGCACGCAAGAAATATGGCGGGCCATTTGCGTCAGCGCGCTTCCATGGCCTCCCTTCAAATTCACGGCGTCCGATCGCTCACCACGTCGTTTCGATGTCCGCGGGCGCTTTTGGCGACTACGACGGGGCTGAAATATTTCGGTCGGTGGTATGGTCACGCTGCGTCTTCCCCCTTTCGATCTGAAACAGTATTGCGGTGTTGCCACTCCGGAGTCGGAATGATTCCTGGATCATTCCGCCCTTCCGCTACCCCGGAATGGAATGAGTGTGGAATGGCGGCAGCACTGGGAATGAATGGAATGGGAATGGAATTAGGTGCATTCTGACCGGAAGGGAGTGGAAAAGGAATGGGCTCTGTTCTTATGAGGGCTATGTCGATGTGGCCAAAGGGGCTTTTGAAACAGCATCGTTGCACTTTAGGTAACTGACGGCTTGCTTATCTGACAAGGCTCATGCACCTTCCAGCATGAAAGTGGCACCCCCAGTGAAGCAACTAAAACTGTAGGGTTGTTGGCGAACAAGGCTTCGTTCCTGGCACCGCAAGACGCGACAATGTGGCTGCTGTGACCATGTGCGATTATAGCAAATGTCGTAGGCCACAAGGCAGGGTTAATGCTATACCACCGCATTTTTTTGTTTTTTATGCGTGACTCTTCACTTGTTATGTATCTCCTAAAAGTGGAGAATATATATGATATTTTGTTAAAGAAAATGGGTGGTTTGAAGTTTTCCCGTCTTTTACGAGGTTTTTACGTTTAGTAGCGTGATGGATATCTGCAATGCCACCGTACTAATTGCCACCAGCGCTATGTGTTACCACCGCTCGGCTTAGTATAAGAATCAAATGCTTTCGAGACGTGTTTTGCATATTTTTTTTTCAGTTGTCTATACGTTTTACACGTCAGCTTTATGCTGAAGTTATTTGCCGGCAACATAACGTAGCTTTCAAGCGCCATTTTTAGAACGCAGCTCTTAGGCGCCCGTTTCCGAGTTGAGCGAGCGTCGGCGTAACCGTGCTAAATTTAGCGGGAAAATTGACGTCACGTGACCTCAACATCAATTCAGTTTCGCCGCTGAATTTAGCAGGGAAAATGACGTCACATGACTTGGTGTCACGCGTCACCTATGAAGAAATTCAGTTTTTCCGCTAGATTTAGCAGGAAAATTGACTTCACGTGCGGCGGAGAATCAGGGGAAGGTACGTAGTAGGAGGAGGAAAGAAGGAGGAGGATGAGGAGGAGGAGGAGAGGAGAGGAGGATGGAGAAGGGAGGAGGGTGGAGAGAGCAGAAGAGGAGCAAGGGAGCGAGGAGGAGGAGCAGGAAGGAGGAGAGGAAGGACGGGAGGAGTTGAGGAGGAGAGCGTACGAGGGAGGAGGAGGGGCATATCTTCTCCTCCTCCTCCTCAAGAGCTGCGCTCTAATTTCGCGTTACAGAGATTTGTAAACGCCTTTACTTTTTTACGGTTGGTAATTAGAGGAATGCAGTGGAACGGTTCAGCAATCCAGGCGTCGGAATGGGCCAAATGTTTCCATTCCTAGGAATTCAAAGGAATGGAATTATCGGAAAATTCAATCCCCTAGAATAAAATTGGAATAGAATGGGGGCGCTCATTCCGCAACACTAATTTGCAGATAGTTTGCGCGTGTAGGATTTGTTTGTGTGTGTTCTTTGCGGTGTTTTGCTCAAAATGGGACTCTTGAGCGAAGTTCGGGTTTGCTATATTAACTGACAGCTTAACAAACGCAGCACATTAAAGCAAAACATTTATGTCATTGTCGCTTCCATGTATTTAGTTGTCAACTATGCCGTTTGGGACGCGACGGCTTGTTGTGAGCCGCCCCCCCCCCTCACACACACACAAACACACACAAATCTGCTTTGGAGTGACGTCCACTTCATCCATCTGGTTGGTAGAATAGGACCACTGTAGCCAGTTGTAACCCATTTTTCCTGTCGTGCATGACAGAACGCGCAGAAATCGTTTTTCTGTCTTCATAGCAACCAAAGGTTGTACAAGTCTCTCGGTTTGCCCACCAGGTGAGGGCACTGCGTGAACGCGGAAGCTGCAGATTCGGAGTCAGTGTGTCGAATAGACAGTAACAGTTCTGGCCTCCTCACTATAGACGAAAAGAGCAACAAACTCTATGTGGAGTGCAAGTTCGTCTGCTTCTTTTGCACGGGTTGTGGTGACGTCAGAACGCCGAGCTCTGATTGGCTCTGATTGAAGAATAGTGGGTAGACCTCAAAGCAAGCTGCCTTGAGGTATACCCACTATCCTTTAATCAGAAGCCAATCAGAGCTCGGCGTTCTCGACGTCATCAAAACCCCTGCAAAAGAAGCAGACGAACTTGCCGTCCGCATTGGCCCCATATCACGTGCATTCGTCAATGTTAAGATCGTCTGTTTATATCACAAACTCAACCTGGGCACCCTAAGCACGTAGGAAACCAAAAATCACAACCGGTTGTGGCATTCGTTGCTATTTAAAACGCGACCAAAGTAACGTGACGCAACGGTATCACCTCGTGACATTGTGTCACGCGACGACCGTTATAGCATTGTGACACGCGACGTCTGCCACGTGACGACCAGTTGTTGAATCGGCGCCATCCGAGTTTGACGACGTTCCGTGCAAGAAGAGATCATTTGCAGGCGTCGATTATTATAGCTGGTTTCGACCAGACGCCCGATTTGCTGCGGATCGCCCCCTAACTGGGCAGTCCACGGAAGCTTCAGCAAACCGGCAGCTGGGTCGCGGCGACGACGGTGACACTCGCGTTCGCGCGCACATTTTTTTCGGGACTTTCACCACCATTCCCCAGGATCGCGACGTCCGACACACCGGCTCCTGTGTGACGTTATTTGTTCATATTTCGGTGACCAAGTTCGATGAATAGGCGATGTATTACGCTAAACGCACCGGTCGGAGACACGTTACAGGCACCGTAACAGAACAATCACAAAACTCAAAGACCAAGCAAAAAAACGGCACTTAAGCAATTACTATTAGTGAGTTTTAGTATTGCGTATTCGATCGAATGCAAGCATCGTGCGTTAACGTTAGTGTTGAGTGTCTCACACCGCGCGTGCGCGGAGCCCGAACTGCGGTCTTGGATTGGCGCATGGCAACGACGCGCACGCGCATTGTGGAGCACGCAGCGCTAAAGTAAACGCACAGCGCTTCCGTTTGCTCCTATACGCAACAATAAAACTCTCTATTTTCCCGCTCTGAATTTTTTCGAAATCCGTCTTTTGTCTCATAAGGAAATTTTTGTTTATTTATCTATTTTAGAGGAGGAAAAAAGGGGGGGGGGGGTATTCACTCGATCCGTATTACTGTCGAAACTCGAGCGCGTAATTACGGAAATCGATGCTCACCCAACTCAACTTCAGCTTCCCTTCCTACCCACGCCTATACAAAAGAGTAACACTCACAAACAGACAAAGAAAAAACATCCAGCCCGCATGTTCAAACACATACACGCTGTGTAAAGCGCACCTTCGTAGACGCGTACAGTCGAGCTTTTCGAAAAATGATGGAAAGGTTCGCGGCAGGGTTTGGCGTCGGAGGACTATGAGGACGTTAAATAATCAAAAAACAAAGAAACAAGATGTCGCGGTGCGCGCGTGACACGCGATACCGGCGGCAACTTCGATTTTTGCCTTTGAGTTCCTGATTCGAAGATCTCTCCCCCATCTGCCTCGCATGATGTCCCCCCCCCCCTCCAAAAGCAATCACAAGGTAGGTACACGGGTCCCTCCATCGCGTCGTGCACAAACATCTTTTCAAAACGAAGGCCTCCCCGTCGTGCTGTAGAGGCAAGGTTTTGCAGTCCTCTAAACAAACTGCGGTTCCTCGTGTGTTTTAGGAGAAAAGGGGGAGGGGGGGGTAGTGATATTCAACACTTGGTCTACCCCTCTCAGCTCTCTCTCTCTCTCTTTGCGACCAACTTTAAAATTGCCCTCTTTCTACTTTTGTACCCTTGCACTCCGACATCCGCTCTCGTTCTAAATCTGGACGGGGTAGTTTTGTATTACGCTATTTTCACTGCGGGACCTCCCTACCGCTGCCGTGAAAAGGAACATGCTTCGATTTCCGCGAGCCGGCTCGCCAATGTCAACGTCATTTCCCTAAAATCCCCTCCAGGCTTTCTGTCCGGTTCTACTCCGGTGGCAGATGGATGATTGCTCTATTTTGTTTGGTTTGATCCTGAAGAGACAACATAGTTTAGACTTGTTTGTTTTATTGCGATAAAACGAACCGACGAGGTGAATTTCAAATAGGCTTCGTGCTATGGACATGGAGAGTCTGTCCTTAGGAAGTTCCATGAGTTTGCGTTCCAGGTGACGACGTCCAGATAACAGCGTTTTTTTAATCCGTTTCTTTCGAGAAATTGAGACGCCACGTCGGGCTAAAACCTTATGCAGCTGAAACAAAAATGTCTTCTGTAACGAACGTGCTTGGTTAATAATGTAATCGTTATACCACTTCTCATATAGTGGCTTTTGTGTCACTTTTAATTTCACTAGGTCACACCTGCATTCTATTTTCTTACATCTTTTCTGGGGGATCTGACTTCAGTAGATAGAATCGTTTAAAAAGTTACGATGTTACGGAGACCCGTAAACAGGCAAGCAACAAGGAGCAGCCGCTAACCAAATAAAAATTTAGTTTCTTTAATTTCGTGTTCTAACATTGGTTGCTGCATATGATAGTAAGGTCTATCTAAAACGTATGCCTGTGCGCATTTTGCATTAGATAAATCTTCTGTAGCTCCACTTTAGCTTTGAGAGAATTTTAGTTCCATAAATAGCTTGGTAGCTGTAACGTTATTATTTTTCACTGTTTTTAGAAAGACCACGTACGCTCATAAAATGCTTACACCTTCGCACCTTAATCTCGTGAAATGTTTCGCCAGACAATTGTATTTATGTCAAAGGAGACCAAGCTCTTATTCTTAAAATGTTAAATACTGAGACAACTTAAATACAGATAATGTACAAAACCCGCAGAGGCTTCAGACACCTGTGCGGTTTGCAGTTTTGCGCAATAATCACACAAATGTCGCGTTCCAATAAATTAACATTAAGAAAACTCGGCTCTCGCGTTAGAAAAACTTTGTAAATAATTATCTCAGTTTATTGTGTGTTTGTTCGTTTGTATTTTAGAACATTATATTTGAGCATAAATCCATGCCGTAAATTGTAAGTCATCAAGCTTTGCACATGCAAAAACTTATTTTCTTCAGTTATCTTTTTGCCATTGGTCGTACAGTCGGCGTTGAGGCAACAATAAGCTAGCCTTCGATTCTGATTTCTGCCCTCCAAGCACGCACTTTGGAAGGTGATGAGTGTTTAATGAGATTGCCAAAAATTTCACCCGGTTTAACTAATTCTAAAAGGGCAATCTAAAACTCCTTTGTGGGCTTGAAATGACAATGATGGATGCGATTAAGAAGGCGAAGGCAATGTTGATAAAGTGCGGTTTAATGTACTCGAGCATGCTGCTTAAATTCGCATTTTGCAAGAGCCCCAAGAAAATCTCAGTAGTGGTCGTAGCGTCATCTTTCGGAAAGTAGAGGACGCTCCCGTAGATACTGCTCTGATTACACATGTCTGCGTAATCTGTAGTACGAAAAAAAAAAAATTAGCAATTTGTTTTTTAATGTTTATTTTTGTGTTGTAGTTTTCTAAGACAATTTAAACTCATCCACCCATCCCAGGTTTTCCTAGTAAGTAGATTGATTATATGATTGGCATATTAATATCACAACGTTAGTAACCCAATTCTATGCTGTGTCTTTTTTTCAGTAAAAACCTTTCTTCAAGGCACACGTTGAACAAAAATTCACTTTTTGTTTCTAACACATAATGTTTAAGAGCTAAGAAAAATTTTGACTTCTTAAAAAAATAGTGTAAGAGTTACCCTCTGATTGTCAGAAACCTTTACTACAGCTATATTAAAAAAATAAGAAACCTAAATATGTTTGTGCAATTTGGATTTTTTTTTTGGAGGGGGGGGGATTGTTGATAAATTTAAAACAAATGCTGATCAAAGCAGAGATATATGTTTTGCAAAGGAATGGAGATAATAAAAAATCAATGCATGCTGCTTAATCAAAAATGGTCTCAAATTGGAGAGGCATCAAGTAACATTATTCCAATGCTTTGGAATTACTTGTTTTGTGATCTTTGCTTAACCAACCTTATTATTACTTGATTTCCTTTTATATTGGCTATCACAGGATTTGCCTTTCTCGGATAGTCGAGTTCATTAAGGTCAGTATTTTTCGCGTTTGTGCAGAATGCATTCTTTCAATATATAATCTCCTTTGAAGATCTTGTGGCGAACGAGTGACTGCCCACATAAATAAATAAGCTTCGGAAAAGCGACGGCCGAAATGAACGAACGTGCATGGTCTCCCTTTTGGTAGACTCCATTCATGGCAAGTGCCGCGTTCGCTTCACCGCTGGACAGACATTGCGTACCGTGTTTACCGGAAGAGATAAGAATCAAGAGCACGCCCAGCAGCTGGTCGCATACGTTGTGTTCCCTCTCGCTCTTTCTCTCTTTCTCTTCCTCACTTGTTTTCTTTCCTTCTTTTTGTTTCCCTCGGCATTCGTGGGGTTAGTCACCTTGTTGACTCAGAGAGGCTCTCCAGGGCTGAAGCAGATCCCAGCGCTCGGTTCAACAAAATATCCGCATTTGAAATACTTTGACTTCCCACAAGCCTCATTTTTTTATTATTATTATCTCCGATTAACGTCCTCACCCATGCAGCCCCGTAATAAACCCTCGTCAAGTGTGCGCGCCTTCCAGTTGTTTCTTCGTCGATTATACGAGGACACCTTATTTTACGCATGCACTTTGAATATGCATTAGACACTGGTATTGCTTCAGCGTTCGAATGGAGGTCGGATCTAATCACACGCTTCGCTGAGGAGGCGATACCGAAAATATGACGATAGCGACAGTTTTCTTGATGGACTTTCGAAAAGTGTCTATTCTTAAAAATGGCTTCCCAGTTTTCAGTATGTACCGACAAACCCCGACAAGTAACCCTCGAGCGAGTTTGATCATAATCGACAAGACCCAGCATCCGCAAATCCGAGCTGTCCTTGATTAAAAAAAAGAAAAAGAAAAACAAGCTTTGTGGTAGAATATTTTGCATCTACAGCTTTGTTTTGTGTCGGCTCGGAACACAGACGCAGCCATGGGGACGGGCCACCGAAGGTTTTCTTCGGGAAGTATACTTATTATTCCGTTTCCTACTTTAATCTGTACTGACACGTCATCCAAGTATTAGGATCACGCACATCTCTGGGGGTTGTGGAATCTCATACGCTTCTCTTGTTTTCTTCAAGATAAGCCGCAATAAACGCCGATTTCCGGTTTGGCATCAAAAATGAACTCCGAATAATGAGGGGGGGGGGAGGAACTCTGAGAACAACTCCCCCCCCCCCCGGAGTTGGAGCAAGAATAAATTTCCAAAGCACGGTGGAACCTTAGCTTTAAAATTACGAATGTGGACGTGTGACGAACATTTTTTTGTTGCCAATTCGAAATTTATCAGTTGCAGTATCGCCTGTATTATCTCTCGACAAAAATAAAATCACCACCTATGTTGTTTTGTTTTTTTTTTTACTTGAACACGAAGCGAGCAAGGTGCTAGTGCAATAAAAGCAATACCCGGGTTGGCAAAAATAAATGTAGCTTAATAGAGTTTTTATCCCCTCTTTTAATCAGCGTGTGATTAGATACTTCGGACTCGTTTACAATTTTCCATATATACGTTAAAAGAAACCCCAAGTTCAACACTAGCTCAAGACTACGTAAAGAAACGTAAGGTCGATGTGTTCAGAAATGAGGGCGGATTATATGCGGTCGAATGACTGGATTCTACAGCTGGTGCTTCTGAATAGAAGTTTCACCACAGCACGAGTCCTGGTGATGACGAGGGAATGCGTTAAGAGGAAGTCGTCAATTCTGTATCTAAGAACCGCAACGAGATACAGGTACGGGCATCAGATTTAGCGCGATGTATACAAATCTGACATTGACGTATGATTTATGAATTATTTTGAGGAACTTCCACTCGTGCCTTCCGCTTAAAGGATTAGTTCAGTGATGTAAGGCTTGTTTGTTAAGAAATGGCCAGTGAAACTTTTTATTCACATTAATTACATGGTCAGCTATAAAGTATATTAGTACTTTTGCCTTTAAGCGTTGCTAAGAAATAGCAATATAAAGGGCAGCCATAAACTTGATGATTCATCCACTGATTGCCAAGAAACTTACTTTGGCTGTTTGTGATGTTAAAATATTTTGTTTCAAAGCGAATTTCAAAGCCTTAAATTACTGTAAACGACTTAATTTTCGCGAAGATCTAGTTTTCGCGAATGTGGCTGCTTAAAAATATTGCATCAAAAAACGATATCGCATTAAACAAGATATAGTCGCGAATATATTACCTTATGGTAACGAATGCACGGCATACCACTCTCGCAAAATCGTGTGCCCGTGAAATATTACATTGAATTATTAAATCACTGAAAATTTACTGGAGGAAGTGCAGCCTTTCGTACACTTTTTTCAAGCGAACTGCCTCTAATTTATTGCGTACCGCATAAAGCATTTACTGTACTTTTAACTCAGCCGGCGGGATAAACGCTTACATCTTCAACTAGTGGAGAGCAGAAAGGAACCCGTGACCAAAACTTTGGCATTCGAAGGAAACATAGCAAACAATCTCAATGATAAAACAAATTCTCACTATTTTTTTTTCTAGAGACGTTAAAAATACGTACCGATATCAGCAATGACAGTTATTCGATCAGCCGGAAAATTATTCAAAGCCAGATTGTTCAAATTAACCGCCGAAAGTTTATACCTAACGCTGAAGTTAGCCAATTCCGTGCCTCTATTTTGATTAACCTTTCAAACTCTATGGTAGTTATTGCAGTTTTCAACCGTTGTCGCGGATATCGGTGCAATGCATAAACTTTAAAAAATGGTGTGCCTCATTTGCTCGTGACTATTTTTTCATGTTCGCAGTGTCTTAATGTTTTATGCACCACAGCAAGCTCTGCATAACCGAATTCTTGTTTAGCCCGCCGTAAGTAGTAGGATTACAGCATCGTTCGATTTACTAAATAACAAGTCAATTGAAAAATGCCTACGCTTTCTTTTTGCTACTCTGAGATTATTGTTAGGATCAATGACCCAGTAGATTTCACTAGTTACATTACTTACCGTAATAGCGTTTAAACTAAGAGATGCATACCAGCCTCCAAAGTTACCTGTCATACATACCAGCGTCGTGCACATTGGCAAAAATGACTTCAACGTTTCCTTTTCATACCTGGTGACCCCCAAGTTCCATTTTTCGTCCCCGTTTATTTCAGATATTTGTGAACGACTTAACGTCATTGGGAAGTAATGCTCAGTTATTATTTTTGCGGAAGACATCCCGGTTTTTTATAAGTGCTCCTTTTCACATCGACTACATCTTGCTGCACATTACATGCGAATAGTTTGGATATTTTAACTTCTCGCTAAATTCTTCCCTAGTTATAACGTCGTGTCCTTGTACATATTTTATGAAGTCATACATCACGCGTACACTCAGAAAGAAAGAAAGAACAAGTGTAGTTTTGGTGTAGGAGACACTGCTTTGAATATCATTAATAATTGCAAGTATAATCGGAACGTTTTGTGCGGTTCGTTCATTATGTCAGGTGTTAGATTTCGTAATACGTGGTAGTTTAAAAATTACCCGGTTGCATCTTTTGTTTATTTTGTTTTCTAGTTAGTTTAAGCGTCCAATTCCGTGGGCTTGCTTAGATCGCGTTATAATAAGTACAAATTAAACATTGCATAGAAGGCTGCTACGTATTGTCTGCGACTGCTATTTTATGCTCCAATTATATTGTGAGTATCACTTCTTTTTTAATAAAAGTTTGCGTTGAGTTTTATTCAATAAAACAGCAAAATTGATTCAGACTTTTTTGTTAATATAGTAAAAGTCAGTCCTGACTAACCATTTTAATTTTATATTATAATCTTGCGCACGTTCGTTCATGTTTCTTCATGCACGACTGGGAACTCTACTCCTTTTTGTTATATCACTTGTATGTCGCAATTTTTGTTATTTAAATATAAACTAATCCAGGTGTTCTGTATTCTGAAAAAAGTATTTATTAAAAAACATTTGAAAGACCTTCGTACAAATATTAGTACCTTTTCTCTTGTTCGTATTTGTTGTTTTAGAAGTTCATTTCTAACGTTTGCTTCCGTTCAGACTCTGAGATAGTTTTTTTAGCTACTTTTGTTTATATGCCCAACTGAAGACACAGAGCATAATTCGCGCAGATGAAAAAAAAAGTTTATGTACTTCCCCTATAATAAACGCGTTTTAAAAACGCGTTGCGCAACGATACACGATGAGAAATTGTACGAGTTCCAAAAATTACGTAATACATTTTCAGATCATCTCGCGTACTTTATTTTCGTTTCGCGTTCTTTATTTTCTGTCTTTTCTATACTTCAAATAAGTAATTGAATGTAAGAAGAAAAAAAACGGGCTTACGTATTTGGAAAGGACCTCCCAAGTCAAAATTTCGCGATGCATTTCGATGCATACAGTATGCAAATTCGAGTTGTTTCGAATCGACCAGAAGCCCCGAAACCTCTCGTGAACGAGAAGTCAGGAAGGATTTCTTGGAACGCAGTATGAAGCTCTGGTTTCCGAACAAGTCGCGTCCTACCGGTTCAAGAATTAGGTTTTACCAGATGAACTCTGTCCCGGTTTTATTGAGATTGGAGAGAGATATTGACACAAAGAGAGAAAGAAAGAGTGAGAAGGACGGCAGAAGACTACGCCTCTTATATAACAAGGCCGGAGGGCTGGGTTTCTGACGTCAACTACAGAAGGCCAACGCATTCACGTTTTGGACACGAGTTTTGCATCAGGGTTCGGCTGGAGTTCCTGTCCTCACGGACTGGTGACAAGTTTTGTGTCCTATTCGTGCCCCGCCATGGCCTCCGGTAAAAGACGTAGGAAATCTAACACCGGGACCTGGTTACTTAACTCGTTATGAGAGTGTTGACGGGAGCAGCTGAGACGCCAAGAAAGAGGTACGTCCAGTAATGCGCGCGGGGGTGAGAAATTCTTCAAGATAGTTTTCCTTGAGAAGTGCGGAAGCGTACCTGTGCTCTGATAGTCTAATTCTTTCTTTCTTCTTTCTTTCTTTCTTTCTTTCTTTCTTTCTTCTTGTAAACATGTTACGTGTGAAAGCCTTGCTAGAGGGAGAGACTTGGGAGCCACATTGCATGGATCGTGCCTGGGTCTAGAAATGGTTGTAAACCGGATCGCCACGCGAGAGTTAGTTTGAGTTTCGGAGACCGAGCTGGTCACGACAGGGTTTGACTTCTGAACCTAAGGGAGAACCGGAGTAGACTTATACAGCAATAGCCGTTTTTGACAAGGTTTTACTGCAGATCCCGGGTTGTGTTTGGTGTGTAGGCCGTGGCCCGCTTAAATTTAGTGGGAAAAATTTGTAGCTAAATTTAGCTAGAACTTTGTATCACTCGTAATGTGAAGGTTTCACGTGACATCGTGACATTGTGATGCCATGCAGCGCCTTTACGTCAACTTTACGTTAAGCGCCGTTCACACACTTTCAACCGAGTGGGACAGAGAGAGACGAGACCGATTTTTAAGCCTCTTGCGACGGCGTAGGACCGGATGCGCTGCTGTGGAGCAGGTCCTACGCCATCGCAAGAGGCTTAAAACCGGTCTTGTCTCTCTCGGTTCTACTCAGTTGCAAGTGTGTGAACGGCACTTTACAGTGTCCAATGCCACGTGACGTCGCACACATTCCGTCACAAGCGCCATGTAATGTCAGTGTTACCTGACGTCTGAGTGCCATATCGACAGCGTCCGCTAAATTTAAACACAACAGTGTAAGTGTGTGCAGCGCCTCAGCTATTCCCACAGTTCATGTGCACGACACGAGCGAGCTGAACTGCTATTCTCTCAATTGTTGGCTAATAAATGTTTGTTCGGTGACACAGGGACAGAAATGTACCAGCGAAGACAGAAATCTGCTCTCATGCCGGGTGTGTGTGTGTGTGTGCGTGTGTGTGTGGTGGGGGGGGGCGAATTTAAAGCCGCTTTAATGTGGTTCTGCAGACGGCGGCGACATGAGCCAGCCCAGTCGACTGATAGCTGAAGGTTGTAAAGTTTTCGTGAACTGCCTCCGGTGTGTTACGCCGTCAAATTGCTTGCTACGTCGAATCAATAGGAAATGTGGCAGTATATTCCAACCTCTATCTCTACAACTCCACAAATCTACAATCCCGAACTGAACGCCACTTGTAACGCTCATACTGCCCCAGCCTGTACTTGCCGTTTGGCACAATGTGATATATACAAGAAAATTGCCTTTTGCTTCACGTTTTGTTTTATTTATTTTCAGTCATCACAATAGAATAAATACTAGCAACATGAATACTAGGACGATAGATAATAAACCAGATTAATTTTAGGCTGGTGATATCAGCAAAAAAGCAGTAATCTTTATACATGGTGAAAACTTCGGACATTATATTATATCTGCAAAAACGTAAACCTATAAATATTACGACACAACCGCACAAAAGAAAAAATCTAAATATATTGTTTTGCTTGTAAAAAACAAAATGCAAACTAAAATTCGATAAAAACAAACTCCCGCAGTTTTTTTTTAAGTTACTTAAGGTAAACATATTTTCGGAATACCCAAGTTTTATTGTTCCCGGAATGCTATTTATTATCTTTATATTAAAAGATATCTATGGGAAAAAATGGCAAAGGACGTTTATGCCAAAACCAGGATACAAACTTTCCCGCGCTTTCAAGTAAGGTGACGTCTCATTTTCATAACATTCAAGTCGGGCAGCCGTCTTGAAATATCATTTTGCGCGGTTTTATGTTTTGTTGTTTTAGTGACGTGAGCTTTCCCAGCATTCGTCTCACACCATTGCACTTGCGCACCGTTGGGAACAATTGCTGTACTGCCCCAATATTATAACGTTTGACATAAAGTTTTCAATAGTATTAGCTTTTCGATGGACTGCAGCCTATCTTCGTGTTCGCCGCCCTGTTCGGACACCTCAGCGTATTTCGTTTCGGCAACATGGGACTACGTCGGCTCACTCAATCGCTCTCAAGTACGGCCACTTGATCGACGTTTCGGGCCACGGCATCGCAGTCCTGCATGTCACGCTCACCCGTTTCGCTTCTACAAGTTTCGTTGCTCGTTACCCAAGACCTGTAGTCGGCCGTCCCTCTGGTTCAGCTGAGCATCCCACGAGAGAGGGAAGGGCGCGTGTGGATGCTAGCGGCTACCTGAACAGTTCTTCGATGGACTGCGGCCTATCTTCGTGTCCACCGCAGGATTCGAGTTCACCGCCCTGTTTCGGCACATCGACCGATTTCGGTCGACGACATGTGACTATGTCGGCTGACGCAACCACTCCGAACTGCACGCTCACTTCAGCGACGCTTCGGGCCACGGTACCTCGGGTCTCATGCCACTCTCATCCGTCATGCTTCTACAGGTTGGTTACTATACGAAGCACGCGGTTGCCGCAAAAAATTATGTTTTGTTTTGTGTCGCTGCCGTGGCCATCCCATATTTCGAAGCGTGTTGGCGCAGCCGTACTGCATCTTTGGCACCTTTTCTTGCTCGGTGGTGATATCCAGGCAAATCCGGGGTCCATATCTAAAGCACAAGAAGATTTAAGAAAATTTGCCTACATCACACTAATCCGCCTCAAAGTTAGATATGCTTCTGCGATATGGGATACTCACCAGGCTACATAATAAATAACATTGAGCCTGCAAAACCGAGCTGTTCTTTTCATTTTTATTTATTTTTAGATTATTCACAAAATTAAAGGACGACTCCGGTCAATATTTTTTGAATTGGGGATTACGACTGTTTTCAGCTAAAGCAGGGTCCCTGAATTTCAAGGTATATTTTTTTCTCGATAATGTGTGTAGTTTTATAAATATCACGGCTCAAAGTTAGGTTTCGGGCTTCTCCAGCAAAACCGAAACTATCTGCTAGAGAGGTGGCAACACTGATCATGGTACGGAAGCGACATGACGTCACGAGGGTGCTGCGGTACGCTGTACAACCAACGTTACTAGATTACCTCAGCTGTGGAACTCCCGCGGAAGGGGTGGCCCCCTCCCTCACTTCAGTTCGCCTCCCGTCGTTTGAAGCGCCATCTAGATTTTCGTTTCATAAGTGCGTGTTACATAGAGTATGGTGGAACGCCATCTAGACGCTGCGCTTCGGAACTTTCGTATTCCATAGAACACACTGCAGTTACCGTAGCAGCCGTCCGGCGTGTCGAACGACGGGAAGCGAGTCGTGGTGAGTGAGGGGGGGGGGGGTACTGTTCGTGCAAGCAGCGTCTATGAGCAGTTTCGTAACTGAGCTAATCTAATAACGTTGAATACAACTAATCAACCGCAGCTCCACCACGCGACGTGACGTCACAAGGGTGCTGTGCCAGGGTTCCTTGACTTAAAGCTAACCTGCCTGCCGCCCTCTAAAGAGCAGCTGGTCGTATCTTTAAAGGCGGTTTTAATGGAGTACGCGGCTTCACTTTGACGCAATATTTCGGCTGTGATCATATTTGGTGTCACGAAAGCGATACCAGTAATTTATTTTGGTTTCGTTTTCGACCGAGTGCCTTTTAAAAGATAGGGCCCATTGCTAGACTTATCATATCGCCGTAAACTTGCTTGTCCAACACAGCTTCATAAACTTTATCATCATGAATCGCTCCACGATGATATTTTTTCAGGAACCTCATGTTATCGTTTCACGTCGTGATTCGCACATAATAGGGTTAAACACATCACATGCCACTCATACCTTTATGCGCACTCATTCATACCACGAACAATAATCGATTGGAGTAACATGCCAACACATATAGCCACCGAAGATGATGTTGCTTATTTGCTAAACCAATGTTGAGGCTCGAGAGAATAAAATTTTGCCGCTTTTGCAAAAAAACAATACTGATTTTTTTTCTTTTTTAATACGATACGCGCCACATTGTTGCAGGTATTTGTGAACCATTTCCTTTCTTATCCCGTTTTACCACAACCTAAAAAACACGCCTCACGATAAAAAAAACAAAGAAAATATATCACTGACACGTGAAAATATTGTAAACCGCGGAAACACGTCACTCTCAATCCCAGGGCAGTGGGTTGTATCGCAGCAGCCCTTATCGCAGCCGTCGTTCCCCAACCACAAACTAACAACCCTCAAACGAAATAAAACAAGAAATATCGTCCTTTTTACTTATTCTTCACTTATCCTCTGAATCTCCTTTTCTATATGGCCTCTCCTTCTATACAAACCTACTCCTGTATTTTTTAGGAGCCACCACTCTACCCCACAAAGTCGACAAAGCAACCTTTCTTCTTTTTTTCGGGTTGTTTTAACAAGAGTCACGTACAAACTCCCTTCCCATCCCCTTATCTTTCCGGACCGTTCCACCCTCGAGAGACATTCTGGCTGCGTAACACTCCAGCAGGAAATATATATATATATATATATATACAGTATATAGATATAGAAAATATATATGTACATATAGATACACGCGTATGGTATAAAGAAGGGGGGGCGCTGCAGTCTAGTTGCATGTTATTGTTGTTCTGGTTATCGAGTACGGCACAGAAGAGCCCGCATATGGGGTTTGCGTATGCCACTCACTATACACTACGTATTTATATTTATTTTTTTTTTCTTGCGATAGAGCACGGGGAATGCTACGGGCCATCAAAGCCAATTCAATACCGTGCTGAGTGTCACGTGACCCGATAGAGTAAGGCCAAAACACGGCGCCGTGCGCGCAGTCACGTGATCAGGTAGTAGACTCGGATAGGCTGGGGAAGGCTCTTGACGTCCGCTGCTGTCCATCGTGAGATGAGAAACGGAGTAGATAGTCTCCTCTCTCGCGTCTTTTTCTTTCTTTCTTTATTCTTCTCTCATCAACTTCAACAGGTCGCTTGTCCGTGAAGAAAAAAAAAAGATAAGATAGAAGTGAGTGAAAACAAAAATTAAAAGGTTTTCGTAATAACCGAGCGAGTTCAAAACTTGATTCGTCGAGTTGCAGCTTGCTGAATCCTTGTCGTTAATAAAAGAAAAAGGTTTATTTGATAAGGAGAGGTAAGGAGTAAGTTGGGATGCTATTTTATTTCAGCATTGCTTTTTTTGTTTTGCTTGACGCGGATAAAGACTTTTACTAGGAACGAACTCAACATAGTGAACACAACAAGAATATATAAAAAAAACTGAAAACAAACAAAAACGTTTGGAAGAGAAGAGAAGGCCGTTTCAGAAAATGGCGTTTCTCGTAGGCCGTTGCCCACTTCTCCTCTATCTACAGAGCATACATCAAAAGACAAGTATTTATACAACTCCGAGGCGCCTTTCCGTGGCTCGCACTGGCTTACGGAGGGAGGGGCGTTCGCACGAAGGAAATCTCGGCCTGCAGTTCCATAATGGCGTGGGCTTCGAAACGGCTCGTCTGTCGGCACCGGCGAGAAACCACCAGCGCTACCACCACAACCGCTACAAAGAGAGGCTACAAAAAGAGCTATTAATAATAACAACCGGAATAATATAATAAACGAGAAGATGTGGATGTGGCGCGCCTCCAGCGGAAACGGAAGAAACAAAGCCCCTTTCACCCTATCTCTCCAAAAGAAAAAAAAGTATAAAAAAGAAAAGGGAGGTGGTCTCCCTAGCACGACTTGTGTGTACGACGGCGAAGCCGAACCCATTATCAGTCCCATTCAAGCCGCTTCTTAAACTCGTTAAGATGAGTCCCGGCAGTTTATTTTTCGGAGATAAAAAGAAGGAACGTATAGTGCGTACGAGGAGAGAGAGAGGAGATAAGGGAATAAAGAAATAAGGAAGAAGGTGTGAGAGACGCAAGGGGATCAACGGCAAGTAGGTGGCGATAAAGCGCGCATCCGTCTCGTCCTGATACTCTCTCTCTCTCTCTCTGTCACACACACTCTTTCCCATTTCACGCCCCCTACCATCCACTATATGCGTTATAAATAATCGGCGTTTTCCGTGCCTGAGCGCACTAGTGTGGACTGTGAGATGGCTATAGCCCGTTCACCACCAAGCTGACAGTTCGGCGGAGGCTACGTGCTTGTTGGACCAGTCGCACGTCTGTCCTTCACCACGAACCTCATGCTGCGGCCCATAACCACGCGCAGAGGGCTTGGTCAGGTGACGAAAAGGAAGCGGTTCATTTGGTTCGGCGAGCGCTAGCTCCCACCGCGTCGTCAGGTTAAGGGGTGAACGTGTAAAGCGACGGCCACGACGACGACGACGGGCTGGTTGCTTCGTCGGTGAGTGCCAGCCCTCGGCGAACCCCCTGGGAGCCTTTTACGAGAAAGCGGGAGAGACTTAACGCTCGTGCAGGCGAAACCGTTGCCCCGCAAGGTTAGTTGAAGGGTAGGGGCGGTAAGAGGGGAGAGGGTAAAAGCTCTCGGTTGTTGCCCAGTGGCGATAAGGTCTGGCGGAGTTTAGACCCGCATAAAAGTTGCCTTCTCCTACCCCCGCTCCCTCCCCCTCCGATCTGAATTGTCCACGTCGTCAACACTGGAGCTGTGCACGGCAGCCTGTCCCGTCCGTCCGGTCAGAGAGATAAAAGAAGATATATTTGTTTTTGTTTTTCTACTGCATCGTCTATTCTGCCTTTTCCGAAATAACAGCTACTGCGTATTTATGTCAAGCGCGGCACTTTGTGACTTAATATTGGCTAGCGTCTTACTCGCCCTGCAACTTTTTTGTTTATTAGTTTCTTCCTCTTCCCTACGTTTATGGTATTTTGTTTGTTTATTTTATGGCGGACTGCTTTATGGGTGGCCGGATAAGACAGTAACGGTTATGGGAATTGGTCTAAAAGCGCTTTGCTCGATGCTTGGGGAAAAGAGATTACCATTGTCCTTCCTCTTTCACGATGCTGGAAATTTAAGCGGCCATTCTGAAAGCTAATCATAAAACATTTATCGTGCCCGCATAACGTGGGCTTATATTTTGTATCGTTGTTATTGTTGACTCGAACGCGCTTTGCCCAGACATTTATGGCGTCTCGTTTTGAGCGAAAAATGGTTAACTGACGTCAACGAATTATGATATATATATATACTTTCGGTTTATGATAATCTTCTTGAGATATTGGTTCACCTAGGACACCTAGTGATGTAGCATTTCACGTTAGTTTCATATCTTCAAAATTATAGTAACGTTCATAGCCTGGGCAGTGCTTTTCTTGCCCACTCACTGATAACATAGAAACTACGCAAGGTGTGACGAGTCCCAGAATATTTTATTGTCGCTCCGAAATTTCAGAACAAGGAGCGTTAACATAAAAAAGCGCGCCCAGCATTTCTTAGGCCGTTATCGACTATATAGCGAAACAATGAGAAACGAAAGATGGAAATTGGGATACAGTCATCTTCCATTATTGAACGCCCGTGACTTGAACACTTGCGCTTCGTAAACTTGTTTTCCAGGCATATGCCTCCCTAATGAAGTAGAACGACCTCTAGGTGTTTCTTGAATAAAGTATATGTAGGATTTGAGTCAGTGAGGCGTGCATGGCAAAGTAAACGTACGTGAGCAGCGTTGTCAGCTGGAGCAGGTTTGTGCGTGGAAGAAATACGGAAATTAGGGAATCCCACCCTAAAACATCCCGTCTAACGCGACGTCGAGTGTCGGCTAACGCTGAGGCGAACAATACAGATAACGCGGAACGGTGGTCACAGCAACGCCCGCAAGCAAATCTTTTGCAAAGTGCGCCTTTTAAAGCATTAAATGCTTTTTAGCAGAAACCTGAATACCAATTGTTTCTTTTCGTCCATCTATTTGTTTGTTTCTG
The DNA here is from genome assembly GCA_037355805.1 of Ixodes ricinus. Lineage (NCBI taxonomy): Eukaryota > Metazoa > Arthropoda > Arachnida > Ixodida > Ixodidae > Ixodes > Ixodes ricinus. Next base: position 25,959 of record JAZHYW010012422.1, read on the forward strand.
CGCGCCTTTCCACTGAATTTAGAGTGTAAATTGACATCTCGTGACCTATGCACCAATTCAGTTTCTCCGCTGAATTTCGCGGGAAAATGAATGTCACGTAACCTGACATCACGAGACTTACAGACTAATTCATGTTCCCGGCTAAATTTAGCGGGAAAATTGACGTCACTTTAATTTTACACGAATTCAGTTTGACGATGAAATTGATGCCACGTTATCTGGCGACACGGGACCTATACAACGAATCTCAGCCGTACACATAAATGGTACGGCGGAGATTTCAACATGCACCACCCCATGTGGGGATAACACAGCAGAGGAAAGGGGAGCGGAAGAGCTCATAGAGGAGATGACTACCTTCAAGGTACACCTGGCGAACAAGAAGGAAATCATGACTCGAAAGGCAAAGCGACACCAACCCGGACCTCACTTGGGTTGCGAATCCATGTGTGAAGCACCGGAAGTGGAGATGGTTATCGGACACATAAGAAAGCAATCATTCCTCGATTTTTGTTTTTTCAATGAAGAGAAAATTTTAAGAGGAAAAAAGAAAAGGCAGGCAAAAACATTTATTGGAGACAAATACAGACAACCTCTGGAGGCGAATGACTTCGAAGCGGCGACAAGCTGCTCTGCGCTTTGAAGAGCGCCGTTATCTCACTTTCTCAATTTCTAAGTGAGAGTTAAAATAAAGAAAATAAACTGTTTCTCTCGACCTGCACCACCTGACAGTATAACAAGTTTCATACAATTTAAAACAAACATATGAGGGCCGTAATTGGCCAAAAAATTCTTTAGTTCTTAAAGCCAGTGAAAAAGAAAAACAGGGAGGCAGCTCAACTTTGGCATTGGGACGAACTTTGAAAAATCTTGCGGGCATTTATGATTATCTGTACCATTATCTGTACAGATACAGAGGTCAGGCGTGGGAGTGTATTCGTACATACTACTACAGAGTAGTTACCTGAAAACATATGCTAGAATGTTCATACTGATAAAACAATTTCCTCGGCAAATCAATCACTTGGTTATACCCGTTGTAATTTTGAATCTATCCCTTCTTTCCTAAAACGACTTCCATATATCACTCTTGTTCGTCCTAAACTAGAATATGCTTAATCTATATGGCAGCCTCACCAATCTGCCCTAACTAATGCAATCGAAGCGGTTCAAAATCGTGCTGTTCGCTTTATTCCTTCCGACTACTCCTGTTTTTTAAATGTCACTGCAATGAAATCACGACTAACCCTTCCCGATCTTTTCCTAGCGTCGTGAAATTTGCCGGCTTCGCCTTCTTCATAAAGTTTGTTATTCTGAACGTTCAAAAATTCCCTTCTTAGACATCCCAGTTATATTTCACCAAGACTCGACCACTCATGCAAGATTTTCCCGTCCAAGGCTACCTCTACAGCAGGGGTGGACAAGCTGCGGCTCGCGAGCCGCATGCCGCTCTTCGCGTGTTAAAGTGTGGCTCGCGGCTCCCTCCTCCCCCCCCCCCTCCCCCCTACTTTCCCGCCTCTTTCCCGGTCACACGAACACTTCTTCAGGCAGAGAAATGGAACGCGCTTGAAATCGAAAGGTAGGTTGCGGTTTGTTAGCCTCGTGCTACTGCTACCTTACCTACAGTTGGACTGCTTTTGACCCGGATAGACTGAAAGTAGTTCAAGTTTCGCTTATTGCTCTAAACAAAAAGTTTCCGCCCCCCCCCTCCCCGCGGCTCTTGGAGTTTCGGGGTTTCGTTTGCGGCTCTTAGGCCGGGTCAGCCTGACCACCCCTGCTCTACAGCATTCCAACATTCCCTCCTACCCGCCACCATTGTGGACTGGAATGGCCTTCCCGATAGCATAGTCCCCATCACAAATAATACTTAGTTTCGCCTCGCACTAACCATCCACTCCCTCTGTAATGCCCCTCAGGGCCCAGAGGCTATTTGTAAGTAAATAAATAAATCAATAATAAATATATACCAGATTACTGACGGCTTCATCTACTGACTCCTTCCCTGTTTGTGGAAAATGAACGCTTTCTGAACCTGAATTTTCGGAAAAATGTGAAATTTATAACACGTAAGCAGGCGTCACGTGACCATATACAAATTTAGTTTCGTCCTTAATTTAGCGGAAATACTGGCGTTACGTTCATCTTTATACCAGGTCAGTTTTCCTGTTAAAATTAGCGAAAAATTGTTTTTTCTTATTTCTATTTTTAATATAGGTTTTTCATACACCGAGACGACTGTTTAATGACTTCTAAACAAATTGAAACTGTCGCTCCTCAAATACTCCATTTTATGCATTGAAGATAAAAGTCGCTGTCAATTATTTTGAATAATAATCTTCGATAATGTTTTGTAGGTGAGCCTACCGTCCACTTCAGGCTAAACTCAATCCCAATTAACGTCATCACCACCACTCACGCGCGGAACAAAGTATTATCAAATTAGGTTATTGCGCTAATTGAAAGTCATTACTGCTTACTGAACTTTGCTTGATTCAGTTTCTTAGTACCTTACGATATCCAAGATATATTGCTCCCTCTTTTGAAGTATTCTTCTCATTGTCTCCGTCGACTTGGTCCGATTGCCGTTTCGTATCGTTCGTTCGCCTTTTCGTTTACTGCCGTTCTTTTTTTATTGTCGCTCTAGTTTAAAAAAGCCGTGACTGTCCAGGAGACAAAAGGGAAGAAGTCTATAAACGCCGAACCATTTTAAGAAGTAAACGACACCTAGATAATACAAAGAGAGAGAGGAAGGGATGAAGCACTGGAAAACGACAAGGAGAGTGTTTAGGTATTACCCCTCCGATCTCCACGATAAATAAGATTGTACGCCGTTGCTAGTCCCAAGACTTTTTGTTCGTCTACTTTTATGAATCTGCAAAATAAAAAATAAAAAACTGGTAAAAAGAACACAAAAATATAGCTTCTTTTTCTTTGGGGGGGGGGGGGGCGGTGTGAGTTTCTAGAGTTTTGTTGGGAGAAGAAAAGGCGTAAAACTCCAAGCTGATGTCGAGTCCGTTTGGACCAGTTGTCACTGCAGAGAAAGGGGGAGGGGGGGGGATGAGTTCCGAAGAGTCGCGGAAAAAATACAACTGTCTCTTCGAAATCGGATCTGTTAATGTTTTCTTCTTTTTTTTCTCTTTTTTTCAAGGTTTATCTTCAGAAGTGGGGATTTCTTCTCCGCATCGCCACCAGAAGAGTTGAAGTATCGTGTGCTAGTTCTTCTTGTGTTCCCAGCTTGCCCAATTAAACTTCCGGGTACGGGAAAAAGGGTTTCTCGTAAATTGTTTTATCGGCAGTAGCGTGGATAGGGATCTCGAAGAATGAGAATTGGACCAAAGTTTTTCTTCCTAGAAAGAAAAGACGTTCGAAAAAGAAAAGAAAATATGTCTGTACCTTATTTTCGGTCCGAATTCTTTTCGTCGGTAAGAAAGAGATAGGATTGAGAGAATGAGCTGCGGCAGCAAAGTAGAGGTCTTCAATTCTTTATTATATTTTTTATAACGTGAGAGCGGCTTTTCCAGCTACAATTAAAACATCTTAAATTGCAAATAATTCTTTACTTTTTTTTAAAGATTTTCGATTATCGTAATACATTTTGTCGGGTAGATTTATGATTGGAGCCTAATTTTATGCAAAGTTACTACTTCGACAGCCGAGGTCCTGCGCACTCTCTAGAATATAAAACGGCGCACAATAATACTGCACACAGACATTTTACCGCAAATTTTAGCGGATCATCTTTCCGCCAAATTTAGCGTCGAGGTGACAATATTAGCGAATTCTTCTCCCATTAAATGTGTCCAAAAATTTTATCCGCCAGACGTCATGGTGTCAGGTGTCATCACGTGGCGTCATTACGCAACGTGACTCTTACGTCACATATCACTATAACGTTCTTTTACGTTGTGATGCAGTGGAAACCATGACTCCATGTTACATTGTGGTGCAACGTGACACGGTTACGCTAGGTGACACGGTGACGTAACGTGACATGGTGACGTCACTGACATCGTGACGTCACTGACACCATTATTTCGCATGACATTCTGACTTCCTAAGCCACAAGGATGCGAAACCCTGCCAATAACGGATGTGACCGTATGCAGAAAATTACAAAAGTATCGCCGTCTTTACAAACTAGTAAGTAGGCAGTAATTTGAGCTGAATAATTGTAAATAAACCTAAAAACAAAACAGCTTTTTCTTTTTTTGCTGATTCAAAAAAAATTAGGGAACTGCATCAGGTTTAAATATAGGCGAACTAAGAAGGGAGCAGAGAACTCAAGATTTCTAAAACCTCATAAAACAGTACGAATGTAAAATCTTTAAAAATATGCAAACAGCTAGCCCAGCCTGTACTGTATCCACCGCAGTAGGAGGTACAGTCGCCGGCCATATGAGCTCCCCCGGCCGAACGCCGACCGGAGCAGCGAAAATCCCGCATGCGGCGCGTCGAGCGTTGCCGCGTTCTGGGAGCCGGGCTATTGGGACCATACCATTCCGTTATCAAAGGGGCGGACGCAGGAAGTTTATAGCATTCCGCGTTTTGGAACGTGAATCTGAAGCACGGCCGATTACAATCCCGCTTCCGATTGTAGGTAAACGCAGACGGCTTATCGAAATTCTTCACTGCATAATATCTCTGACGTGTTATATGCTACTTTTTTATTTGCAAAACCGGTTTGTCATTTTAGATATTTCCTGCCCGAAGAGTAATCCTACGCACAAGCTTTCTTACAATCTTTCTTAAACCTAGACTAGACAATGACAAGCGATTTTGAATCATTTATTTCATCTATAAGGATATGCTATAGATTAAAAAAAGATTTGTGTCGAGGCAGAATAAAGATTCAGGCACATTTCATGAACGCGTTTTATCGAGGAGACTCTATTGTTCTGCGCTCAGTAGCGTGTTGCTTCGCCAAGGGTGATTCTCTACACGATGACTTTGCAGATGGCTTCCTGGTCGGCCACTCCTCGCTTGCCGAGGGATCATTGTTGTCATGCCTAATATCATATCAAACATTTTTTTTCATTTGTAAGCATCGATCAAACACTGCTGCTTTATCTACGCCTAAAGCAAGCTCCAGTTTATCAGCAGCTATGACATCATCTCCGAACACTTGGGGCCAACACCCGAAGACGGCGATTCTAATCGGCCATGTTTTTGTTATTTACACTTCTAAAGGCTGGAATCCCGATAAAAGTTATGCGTCCACCCCTTTAATAACGGAATGGTATGGTCCCAATAGCCCGGCTCCCAAAACGCGGCAACGCTCGACGCGCCGCCTGCGGGATTTTCGCTGATCCGGTCGGCGTTCGGCCGGGGAGCTCATATGGCCGGCGACTGTATACATCGTCGCCATCATCGCTCTAACCAAAAAATCAGTTTACCTCAGAGCCGGTTCCCCTGTAAAGGATGCACCCCCTTTGATACCGAAGCGATAGGTGCAGCCCCCTTTACAAAAACGGGTAAATTTTTTTAATTTATTTCCATCCAACAGGTTTGACAACTGCTATTTGATTGTATTCATCCTTTCTATTATTCACATGAAAAGCGTGCGGTCATAAAAAAATCTCAAACTTTTTTATTTTTTTTATTTTATTATAATTGTGGAGTTCTGTCACTGTGAAGAATTTTTAAGGTTCCGTTTATTCTGGTAGACACGGGAATAAAAATTGTAGCCTGACAAAATCATAATATTCAGTCAGCCATTATTAAAAATAAATCGCGTTTCATCTTTTAGTTGCGATGCTTAAACGTCCTCTAAGTTTTCTTTTTATGATCTTTAATAACCTTACAGGAGTCGCGATATTTTTAGTTTTTGCTCTTGCAACTAATCGACTTACACCCATGGTTATTCTGAACTTAAATTAACACCCTTTGGATCGCCAAAAAGCGTTCACTTTGAAATTGTGTTTTATAAATTCGTTAAATCTTCTCACCTGTTAGGTTAATATTTTCACGCATGATGACAACTTTTATATATGTTTCATATACAAAAAAATGTGACGTTGGTTTTTACTTGAATTTTCTTTTGTTGTCGTTTCTTCTGTTGTCGTTAAGAAGTCGACGTGCAAGTGGCTGTTCACATTGTCGTCTATCGTCCTGTGAATCAATTGCGAGATAGGATGCAAAGTTTATTCATGAAGCTCAGAAACGGAAGGAGATAAATCGCGGTCACGTTTCTCCTCCATCATACTAAAAACAGGGCGGTCGCTGCAGGCGTGATGACAAAAGTATTTCTGGGCACGCACCTGAAGCATATTTAATGCTTGCTTTTCCTCCATACATATGTATGCTTCGAACATATCTAAAATGATTCTTTTTGTGACACAAGGAAAAAAGCTGCCACAGAGAGTGCCTGCAGAGTATCTCTTTTATCAAGTTCCAGTGTTACCACCGCGGCTTTAAGGGTCCAGTGAGTCAATCGTTGTGGCGGAACGACGTGACTTATACTTCTGAGTATGAGGGATTTGTTTTGCTGTTTTTTTGTCAGCTTTTTCCTCTCGATAACTCTTTTTTTGACTCAGTGTGGCCCTGAACTCCCCCTGTTTGATAAGTGATGCCGAAAGTGCGTAGATAAGTCTAGTCTTGTCCCGGAACACCAGAGTTTCACAAAAACAACATTTCTGATACAGCGTCGTTTATAATCACAAGGCCAACGCACATGTATTCGCCTAATTGGTCATCCCAGAATTTTTTTTTATATAAATATATGACGAAGTGTCCATATTGACGTGATTCATATTAACGAGTTTTAGCTTCTCACTTTTTATTCTTCTTGAGAAGCAGGAAATATAAAACGTAAGAGTTTTATTTACTGGAGCCAGTTCTTTCGTGTTATCATTCTCATTTTCGCGCGAAAAGAAACTGCATATATTGTGCAAAAAAACAAAAACACACACACAGAGTGGTGTGCGGCGTTCCTACGCCCTACCAAAACACATTCGTTAAATGAGGCCCCAAAAATATGTTGCATGTTTTCTCATAAGCAGCTAAGCTAGATTAGTTTACATTAAAAACATGATACTCTTACAACATTTAATGTATGCTATACCTATATACGGTATATAATCTGACTATACTCCTTTGTAATAAAGGTTGTTTCTTAATATAAAAAATTAGTTTGTTTTTTATGTTTTTTGTTGTGGGAGGGAGGGGGTGCTATAACCTTGTCAGACGCGGCGAACAAACCGATACGCTTGTAACGTAATAATTGGAGATGCTATTAAACAAAACTGAAGAACTTACTTTGTAAAAATTACATCCAATAGTCACCTTTTAATTAGGGATTAGTATCTCATCATCAAAATAGCGTATCAGTTTCCATATTTCAACAAACTGTAATTTTCGACAGGTAGCCTGGAATACCAGAACCCAGGAGATAACGGAATGTGGCGAAATTGCATCTTTTCCGCTAACACTTGAATCAAATATGTAGCGCCACTGATAGTTCGGCCCAGATTCACTGACTCTCAACTCAAACTGCGACATCTGACGTCCCTTTTGGGTTTGCTTTCTGGTAATTCTTTTGTCGTACTTTCGGTATGACAGTCCATGTACTAGTCTAGATGTGACATCAAAAACGGGAATCACAATTTTCTTTTTAAACTAACAATTTCATGGCATATGCTGCCGATGAGCGACAAACTTGATTAAAGAAAGAATAATTAAGAGTACACAATTTGAAGGTGTTCATATTTTGATAGTTATCACACTAGCTAATCTCATAGCGTTTTCCACGAGCGATAATATTATGTCTGACAGATTTGCTCCTTCTCTTTCTTTCTTTGAAGAGCATTTTTTATTTTATTTTTGGTGCAGTCTTTAAAGAAGCACTTTGTGCATACTGGGGCAGAAGTCAGAGACAACGATGAAAATCATACACTTGTATTCATTTGACAAAACCCAGCCACGGTTTCTCAATAAACGTCGCGCTGACGAATACAAAACAAATTTAAAATTGTTTATGGAAGGAAAAGGAAAAGAAAACAAGCAGAAATTCACCTTCAAAATTATCTCTCCACAGTCCGTATTTATTTTACCCTTTTCTCTCTGTCTCTCTCTGTTTTCAAAATTAAAATAAGAACACTCATATTTTTGCAATAGACATGGGGGTTGGTGTGTTCATTAGTGTTTTTTGAACATGTTTTATTGAAAATTGGAGTGTATTAACTTAATCGGCACTTATATTTTTCATTAAAGAAGGACAGCAGCAATATGATTCCGTCGCGTTTTCTCTAGTCTTATATTCTATATTTATAAAGAGACCGGTTTGATATTCTTTGAAAATAATTTTATACTAAATACATTACAATACAAACATATAAATGTACATTATAAGTACTGAATGAAAACGTTTTAAAAAGTAGAAAAACTTCAGCAAACAAAATTGCCTAGCTAGGATAATATTTGTTCGAAATCATGCGATAGCAATCTGGAAGAAGATTAACAAAATTCATCCTCAAAAATTTTAAGTTTCCTTCGTGTAATTACAGCCTACCATTAGGAAATTATTAGTTTTCTTATGACAGTTTTCTTTTGTCAACGGTTTATTCTTTTTAATATTGCAGTGTATGTAATGTCGACCAAAGTCCATTTCCATTCCTCTTCTAGTCTGCCCTTAATAAAGGCAGCAGAACAAATGAGAAGCCCGCCGACCACTAATGAAAAAACTTACCAAAAATTTTCCGCTAAATTTAGCAAGGAAAATTTTCGCTAAATTTAGCGGGCAAAATTTCCCGCTAAATTTAGCGGGCAAAATTTTCCGCTTGATTTAGCGGGAAAATTTTTCCGCTAAATTTAGCAGGGAAAATTTTCTCTAAATTTAGCGCGAAAATTTACCCATCATGCACCACACAATTACGCCAACGGCGACAGCGACGGCGACGCCGACGCCGGCGCCGCCTAGCCGGAAACGGGCGCCTAAGAGCTGCGCTCTAAAATGACACGCGGGAACATGCGGCATCAGGAAGCTTGTCGACAGAGTGACAAAAGGGGCTAAATTCTAGAATCCATTTATCTCCTTCTTTGGATTAATCTTGGGTGAGCCCTAAACCCCAAACTGTCCCACTTTGCTACTAATATAATAAATTTATAAATATTAAGATTGAGTATATATTGAGCAAACTAAAATGGCTTGCTTGTTTGTTGAGCTTTGCCTTTTCTTTCAAAGTAGGATTGTATACTACGTTTCACATTACGCCAGCCTCGGCCAAGACCACGATTCAGCAGAGCCACTCATGTAGTGCCAAAATATTATCGTCACGGCGCTTGAAGGTTGTGTGCGTTGCTATGACCGGATAAACCAATTAAAGGCTATAATCCTAACGAGCGTGTTGGTAAGATGTACTAGAAAACAGAAAGTATAAAACATAGAGAGGACGAAACACAGAGAAGTACATGTACTCGTCTGTGTTTTGTCTTCTCTATGTTTTATACTTTCTGTTTTCTAGTGCAATTAAAGGCGTACACCGGGAATTTTTTTATGAGTCCCGATTCAACCGGAAACATGCTAAACACACCAACAAACATGGCTGAAATAGTGTACCAAATATTAGATCAATATATCTTTTTTTGCGAAGTTACCAAAAATTACAATTTTGGTCGTCACCGGTTTTTTTTTTTTTCAACTGAAAGTTTTTATTGGCAACAACAAAAAAATGACGCCAGCGAAAGGCAGGGGTTCGCTCTTTGGACCGTAGAATTTGTTCCCAACTGATTCAAAGCAGTTTTATGTATTCAGATGAATGCTTTGAAAGCTCGCTCTAGTCCCCGCGCAGGAACGCGGAACCAATGCTTGATATCGATAATAATCCCTGGAGAAAGGGGAACAATGGGGCAAACGACAAACAGAATCTCCAAACATAACTAGGTGACTGGTGCGCGACTAAAAAAATCCGGCTGGTCCTGGTGTCGAACCAGGAGCCACTCCATTTTTCAGTGGAGCGCTCTACCAACTGAGCTAACCAGAGTTAGACGTCAGTGGAGCAAAAGGATCTTAGCAGCTGGCAGCAGTCTAACACCAACAAGGGTGAACAGTCCGCATTTTAAGATTATGATGATAATGAAATTAATGCAAAGGTGCAAGCGACTTAGACAAGAAGAACGATAATAATCCCTGGAGAAGGGGAACGAGGGAGACAAAAGAGAAGCGCAAAACTCCCAACAACAGGACCGGGCGAATTTTCGCCCAGTCGCGCACCAGTCACCTAGCTGTGTTTGGAGATTTGTGTTTGTTCTCGGTTCCCCTTACTTCCCTTCTACAGGAAATATTATTGTTGTTCTTGTCCAGCTCTCTTCAACCTTTGCATTAATTGCATTATTATCAAAGGCTTGACAAAGACTTTTTTTTAGACTGCGAGCTCGATTGTTAAGCCTGTCTGCCACTAACGTCACGGCACTAAAAAGTGCGGGTATATTTGAATGTTGGTGTTTGCATCGTTTTCATTTGCCGATTTCACAATACCTATTCTGAATTTCGCGATGCTAAATAGCACACCGGAAGTGGTCAGGTCAAGGGATCGAGAACGAAATATATTAAGTTGGCGTAGTTCAAACAATCGTAATTTAAGCACAATAATTAAACCGTTATCCAGCGCTTTCCTTTTTTTCGGGTGTTTGGTTTAGTTTGTGTTAGCAGATGCACCAAAACGAGCAGCATCGTGGCTCTTCGCTTTTGGTGCTTTCTAATGGGCTTCGTGTGATTGTAGCTTTAGCTGCTGTTAAACTTGCTGAGAAACGCGTAGCAATGCCACGTTTGAACGTGGAACGTGTACATGTTTCGGGACTTTAAGGACCGAAGAAAGTGGCACGTGTCGCCTCGAGAGAGCGCCAAGTGACACGTTCACACCCAGGCCAAAGCTAGAAGGCTTACCCCTTCCTAAATTTAGCGGACGTTGTTGCCATGACGTGCTCAGTCCGACGGTCGGCACCTGACGCCATGATGTTACACAGTGACTTTGAGTCATCCCATGGCGCCATGGGAAACCGCCGCGTCACGTGTGCCGATGATTCGACGCAGTGGTGTCAGGTCACGGGTAACGTCGCGTGCAACCGGAAGGTGACGTCACGTCAACTGTAACGTCACGTGAGCCTATGACTTGACACAGTGAAGTCACGCGAGGCCGTGACGTGACATGGTCACGTGGTGGATTACGGTGTCACGTGGCGTCAATAACGCGTTCACCAAGACGCGACGTGACGCAATGACAACAAAAACACAACGACGCCACGTGACGCAATGACAACAAAAACACAATGACGTCACGTGAAAACATTACGTCACGTCATAACATGACGCAACGGTAACGATGCTCACCGAACGCAGCTCTAAACGCTCCGCGCATTCTCTGTGTACCAACGTTAAATGTAGGATTAAGACGCATTATCCTTTTCACTGCGGAACAGGCCACGCAGTCTACTTTGAATGTACGCGTCCCCTTCAAAGTCACATCCCAGCCTAGTTTCATAGAGATTAAGGAGAGTGGCCAACTGAAACGGAAAACACGCCATCCGGTATATGCTCCGGGCGAACTTCCCAATCATCGACCAACTTCCATCCTTTTTTTTTCTACTGAGTTTCTATTTCAGTTACGATTGAGCAAACACGCAAACCGCGCCGCTCCCTCGCGCGCGCCAAGCTGCCGCCACCAATACGCCTGATTACGTAATGCCTACAGCGGGCGGCGACGCCCGTTGCAGACCATTTAAAACAATCACGATAAAAGCCGGATTACAATCCCGTCAATAGATGCCCTCCTCGCGTCCATTGGTGCTCCAGACGAGAACCCTGGAACGGGGACGCGCTACCGCCGACCCGAAAGCTCATTATGCATGAGCACTTGAGGCAACTCGGCCTAACTCTAACTGAATAATTTGTTGGATAAACAACGTTCCAACTTGGCGATCAATCTTTCAAGCGAAGGGCCCGGGAAAGCGTTTCTAAACGTTCCGTTCACACGTGGGCTGAAAGTGCGGTGGGAGCTTCGCGGCTGCCGAACCGATCAGCCGCCTCCTGTTCATCACCGGACCTCGCTTTCTGCGCATGCGTGAGGGCGAGAGCGCGATCACGTGGCGAAAGGTAAAGACATGATTGGTTCAACGAACACGTAGCTTACACCGCACTGTGAGCTTAGGGATGAGCGGAGAATAGCCAAAGCCTTCTCCTCCTCCTTCATCTATGCGGCCTCCTTTTCTTTCTTAATTTACTCCTTAACTAATTCCGTCGCTCTCTCTCCTCCGTAGTAAGCTCCAGCTAGCGTTAATGATCGCTCTTGCGTTCGTTAAATCGCTGGAAGTTAAGAGACGTCCTTTATTTTGGGGAACCTTGTGGTCCGTCTGAGATGCTGCAAGGCTCAAGGATGCTGGCCGTTCTTTGGCGGCCTGATGTTCTTAATGAAGAAAGGTAAAAAAACGCAGGCGAGCTGGTGAATGACATCCATAGTAACCCTGAGACTTCGTTGTTCTCTCCGTTTAATTTTTATTATTCCTGCGTCTCAGGGTTACTATGGCTGACGTTCTTATATCGCACCGAATTGAAGGCATCCATAAAGAAAATACGAAAAACAAAGCAAAACAAATATTCCAGTGCGTTCTTGTGCAATATATCGCACCATGGACGCTGCCTCAAAATTTCGATAGGTGATGCCAAAAAGTTTATAAATTGCAATGACAACACAAACAACGATATAAATGCTCGCGGTCTCGACAACTACTTACTTCAGTGAGCAGGATGGCAGCAGCGAGGCCGAAATGTTTGGACAAGCTGTTTTTCGTTTTCGTTCAGTTCCTGCTGCTGCCCATTGGAAAATCTACCGATACTGCTAAGAACGGTCGTCAATTCAAGGGCGTCATGGTTATCCCGCAGAAAAGTTGCGCGATGACAGAGCCATGTCAATCACCTTGGTGTGACTCGACCATTGATGCGTTCAACCACCAGACGCCATGGAATGCCGGAAGGCCACGTGGGACATCGACGCTGCCACTCGAGGATATAAATGCTCGCGGTCTCGACAACTAATTCAGTGGACAGATTGGCAACAGCGAAGAACGAAATGCTTGACAATCTGCTTTTCTTCTTCGTCGTTCAGGTACGTAGTGTTTCCATTTTTTATAGTTATCGCTCAGATGACCATTTTAAGCTACTACTGCCCTGCCCACACTTCTTGCAGTCTTGTGTTACGACATCGGTTGCTTTTTTTTTCTTTTCGATCGCTGCTCTCTTGTGGCGACGTTGAATCAAACCCTAGACCCATGAACGCGGAGCAGGTGTTTCAGTTTCGAAAAATGTTAAAACTTTTGACCGACCTTAATCTTCGTTCACAAAAGTTTGAGAAGGGACAAGAAGAGTTTAAAAAGAATATGTTGATGAAATAAAACAAATTCAGAAAACGATCTGAAAATAAAATAGCGAAAATCAGGAGAAAGGCTGACCTGTGTTGATAGTATGGCCGGAACTTGGAAGACCGAAATGGAAGCACTAAGACCAAAAAGTGAAGGTCAAACGAAAATGATTGTCACATTACTTTCAAGACTCGATGAAATGGAGGACCAATCCAGTCGAAACTACTTACTTTTAAATGGGATTCCTGACAATGCATCCGAAACGTGGTCACAAGCAGAAGAAAAAAATGTTATCGGGCTGTTTTGATAGGGGTGTAACAAGATTGACTGGAAGCGCGTTGTCATTTGTCATTGAGCGGGCCCATAGATTGGGGCAGTTTTCTTTTTTGTCAACAAATGCAGGCCTGTATTAGTCAAGTTTTCATCATATAAAACAAAGGAACAGGTGATCGGTACTTCAAGCTAAACTAAAATTAAAAAGTGTTGGTGTTAGTGAAGATTTTTCTCCTGCAACGCGTTTGGCGCGGAGGAAACTACTTGAGTTTGGGAATTCCCGAAATTCCGCATTCTAACTTTATTATAACAAAGTGTTTATGAACAACAAGTGTTACATTTACGAGCACGAAATCGCCCACGTCTCGGAGCTGCCTCATCATCGTGGCTACAGTGCGTGGTACAGCCTGCGTCCAGCTGACCGGATGCTCGGTTATCTTAAACATTACTTTTTTCTAACACTTTCATATTTAAAACTACTTCTATATAAAACATTGGTCAGAGCAAAGCTCGAATATGCGGCCTCCGTCTGAAGTCCTGGAACAAATGACCTTACTAAATCACTTGAAGCTGTACAAAATCGATCAGTGCGTTTCATTTTGGCAAATTATTATCGTACAGCCAATATTACTTTAATGAAAAACTCCTTACTCCTACATAGTCTCGAACACCACCACAAAATATCTGGCGTCTGTCTTTTTCACAAAATATTTCATTACAACCCCATACTAAAGGTCAGCTAATAACTCCACCATCTTTTCTTCCTTCTCGCCTCTATCAACATTACAAGGTTGGCGTCCCATTTTTTCGCTAACATATTTTATGCATCCTTCATCCGAACAGTTTCAAACGACAGGAATCATTTGCCTTCCTCACTCACATCAATTTTCAATAGTGCTCTTGTTTGCTGAAGTGTTAGCAACCACATGTTTCCAAATGTTTTACCTTTGTTCATGTCATTTTAGTGTGTCATTTTTTACCACTCCCTACCTGTCCTTTGGCAGGTAGAGAGTGGTAAAATGCCTTTAGCCCTGAGTTTGCAATAAATAATAAATAAAGCAACGAAGTTAGAGAAGTGCAGTTCTAAAGCGGTCAAACGTCCCTTTAAGGCGTTAATGAGAATGATTATAAATAATTAGTGTGCCCTGGTCAGGTAAAAAGGATGTAGGAATTATTTAATTTGTACGTAATCAATAATTTCAATATATACCCTTAGGTGGCTTGAAACACCGTTATCATACGATTTTTTTCTTTTCTTTTAGCGAATGTTTGTTATGAGCGAAGGTGGTTGGAACTCAAAACACCACGAACGACACGCTCGATTTGATTGCTGGTGTGAAACGTGCCCGAAAATATGTTCGCGCTTTGTACGTAATGTTCGAGCATTTAGAAATTCTCATATATGTGTTTTTTAGGTTTATTTTAGAAAAACGCTTGTTGCGCGATTCTATCGCATTCGGCTTTATATTTCGCTCAAACATTTCACCGTAAACAACCTATTTGCATAGGCGATATCTTGTGAATTGCGATGTTCAGAAATTGTGAAGTAATTCGTGGGAACGACATTTCAAAATCAGGAACATACCGTTTTCGGGAACTGTGGATCGATAATAAGATGGTGAGAATCGGGGTAGCCTTTGTTTTCCCAAACTCTCTTCCCTCAATCGGCAGCAATAAGCGTGCGCACGAAGCACATCTGTAATAAACTAATTTGATTTCCTTTTTTTTTTTTGTCACTACACACTTTTAGTTACCCGCTCAAGACTCAGCACGCTCTGCATTTCTTGAAGTATCGGTTACTTTATATTGCCTTCTTCGACACAGAGAAGAGTCTGTGTCGCGTGACTCGAGGAAAGAAGGGCGCTCTCTTTAGCGTTGAGGAAAAGAACACTGGACATGCCCGGAAGACTCGGTCCTCTATCGTTTCGAAAGCAGGATGTTCGGTTGACAGCACGGTTTATAGGCGCCAGGAAATTGCGGGCTGGAAGGGAGACACAAAGACAAACAAACAAAAAAAGATAAACCTGACAAACAATTCACGAGACTTGAAGATTCGTGTGATCTCGGGGCGGCAGCAAGTACGAGTTAATCATTGCTCCCTCGTAGAGTGTCTCCTGTCCCGCATGTCCTCTTGTCCTTTATTTTGCTTTCACTCTCCTTCCTGCTTTCTTTTTTTTTGTTTTCTCTAGTTTTGTTCACTTTGTTTGCCCCCTTGTCGCCTTTCCTTGAAGCGATACTTGCTTTCAAAGGGGAAGATTCGACCCTAAGGCATTGCGTCGGCACCGCTTCTGGGATATATATCTCAAGGATCTCAATATCCGGCTCTGACACCTTTTTCTCTCTCCCCCTCCTGCCCCCTCCCCACCTTTCTTATTCCAACCCCTGTTTCTCCGTTGTCTTTTTCTCACTTTCTCTTACTCTCTTTCTTGGCTGTTTCACATTATTCACTTTCTGTTCTATGAGCCTTTCGGCCATCGCTACATTGTGTTCGCCTTTCTTTTGTTTTCTTACCTTTTGAGACAGTCTCAACCTTGACTAGCTGACATTTTTATCTTATGCGCTCAGTTCATTTCATTTGTTTCTTTTTCTCTCTATATATATGTATCTTTTTTCTTTTTTTGTTTCTCTCTCTCTCTCTTTCTCACCGGGATACGTTTTAGAGGAGTGCTGGCAACGCTGAGCGTCTGAAGATTGGTCGCCGCCACTGCCACACACTTCTGTAATCTTTTGTTGGTATTCTTTATTATACTTTTTTGTATCCTGTTTTAGGGAGTTTCTGTGATGCTCTTACTGATGCGCGTAATTCCCACCTCTTTTTTTTATATAGGATTTAACTTTTTTTTTCGTTTTTCTTTCATATTCAGGTCTGAAGATTCCCGGCGCTGTTTGCCCCTGTCAAACTGAATTTTTGTTCTGTGTGTCGTTACATACGCGTTGACAGTAATTCTTGTGACTTATTTTTTTTTCTCGCTCAAAAATATTTTTAGTTTTTTGGGGAAGTATTTTTTTCTTTTTCGCGCGCGTTTGCGTTTTTTTTTTTTTAATTCTCGTTGCTCGGGAAGTGAGAACTCTGCAGTTGACAGAACCGCCGCGGGTGAAGTAGGATCAGGCGTACGAAAATTCGACACCACGTCTGCTCATATAATAACGCACAGAGTACCTACAACTGAGAATAACTGAAAGAAGAAAAACATTAATGCAGGTAATACAAATATAGTGAAAGTATATATTCCCGTCAAAACCAGAAAAGGTAAATTCAAAATTAAAATAAAAAGAAGATATAAACAAATATCGAAGATGGGAAAGACGGCAGAGGGGGAGAGAAAGAAGATTTTAATTAACGCCCCAGTCCCCGGCAACGCTTACAATCGATAGGAAAAAAAAACGCAAATATAAAACCTTAAATAATACGCCATATCGGGCGTTGGTATAGCGAAGAAAGTCAGGAGTAAAAATATACGGACTAAAATTGACACGATGCGTGACAACGTAACAGGAGTTTGCCGTGAGCGCTACGCAAGACCTATTTTTGTGATGTTTTTATTCTGTTTTTTTTTCAGGATTTTATTTATGTGCTTGCCAAACACAATTGATCCATCGTATATCTGATTGAAATATCAAACTTTCCACATGTGCGGAATACTTTTATATATCACAATGCTGTCGTGTGACGACTTTAGATTTCTAGTATCCAATATTTCGCCTCACGATAGCCGCCATGGTTTAAAACCTGTCTAGAACTTAGTGAATCAATACCAGTTCTCTACTTTTTATTAAAGACGGCGTACATGTTCTGTCGCTGTTCGTTCTGTTTTCGCTCGGTTCATATACTTTCTCTGTGCGACTGATACGCCGCGCTTATCCTGATTAATTAATTACAGACGCCATATTACCCTTACAAACATTATGAAGGCAACGAGAGCTGAAAGTAGGAATTGAAGATTTTCCACTGCTTAGGACAGTTAGCGCGAACAAGTGATCACCGTTCATTTTGTTTGTTTTACTCCTAAAATTAAACGGCTTCTATAAAAAAGATACTAAAAGTGTAGCTGTAAAGTCTTCATTATGGGAAGTAACATAAGTGGTAAATTTTGGTGCCCGTCGATCAAAGATTATGTCGCAGTGGAATGCGAAAAGAGCGCCGTGTATAGACCGACACGCGGCGCGGCTCTGTTTACCAACACGGCCGGAAGGCCGCGCATGCGCAGCAGCTATGTGGGCAAAAGCGGCCAGGCTCTCCATGTTTTCGCCATTGCGTTCTATGGCGTGCGCTCGTTGTTGACGTTGTAGAGACGCTTCTAGCTTTATTTGTGCGTCGTATTTTCTGCCAACGTATGTCGTACGTTATGCCCGACTATTTGAGCTCGCTACCCGAGCCTGAACGGCAGCGGTATCGAGACAAACTGTGCGTGGACGGCGTTGCCTTCGACGATCCGTACGCCGTAAACAAGACCTGGTGCAGTTCCGACGCTAAGTTGCTGCCACCGACGTCGACGGCTCACGTCGTCGTTTATTTAGTTTTTTCGCCAAGCCAGTTGACGGCCGACACGGTGCAGGCGTACAAGTCTCTCGAGGCCTACGATTACTTCGAGCCGGTTTCCGCACTGCCGACGGGATCAGCAGACTTTGGGTCTGCTCAAGTGTATTTATTAATTGATTAAATACACACAGCGTCGTCGAGTCAAGGTATGATATTTTTCCTACCCTCATGACCACAAGGCACGACAAGCGGTAACGCTTTGTCCGTTCTGCAGTGTTTGCGGTAACGCGTTACAAGTAACGGCGTTACCGGTAACGCGTAACTTTTTCAGTAACGTAGTAACGTACTCGTTACTTTTTCAAAACAGTAATGGGTAACGTAGTTACGTTACTCGTTGCTTCTTCTTACACTTCAATTTTTTCCGTGTTTTTAGGCGTCAAACCACGTGAATTTCTGAGTTTTTTGCGTTTTCTTTGCATTTTTTCTCGTGAGTATTTAGGTGAAACCGTAAAAAGAGATAAAGTAATTATGTTCAGCTTCTGCATGAACATAGTGTTTCTTGAAATATGATTTTATGCATACCTGTACCGTCGAAACAGTAAAACGAGTTAAATCATAATTTAAAAAGTAACGCAAAAGTAACGTGCGTTAGTTCTTATCGGTAACGGTAACGCGTTGCTTTTATTCTGAGGTAACGTAGGTCGGTAATGCGTTCCTTTTATTTGCAAGTAACGAGTAACGTATCTCGTTACTTTTTTTCGGTAATGCCTACAACACTGACGTTCTGTCGCCGATCTTCTTCCGCCTGATAGCGCGGGCGTAGCGAGCCACCGACGAGCGCTTGGCCGGTGCTTTGTGCGCGAACACCGTGGGAACAAAATCCCGGTGGTCTCGATCAGACGACGGTTTTCCTGCACATAAGCAAGCCTCGGGACGGAGATTGAAATGGAAGCCACATTTGCCTTCAAGAAAGAGCTTGCCGCACGAACGGTCATCCGCGCGAGGCGACCATTATTTTCGGTTACGTCCCAATCCGGCTGAAGCCTCAATTCGGCTAATGCCTCAATTCGGCTAGAAGTTCCAATTCGGCTGCACGTTCCAGTTCGGCTACATCCTCAATTCGGCTAGAAGCTCCAATTCGGCTAGAAGTTTCAATTTGGCTGGACGCTTCAGTTCGGCTAGAAGTTTCAATTCGGCTGGACGCTTCAGTTTGGCTAAATCTTCAGTTCGGCTGCATGCTTCAGTTCGGCTAGATCCTTGTTTCAATTCGGCTGGACGTTCCAAGTTTATCAAGTTAGACATCCAAGCATACGGTGCCTCCAATTTTTAGAGAGACGTTAACTATATCTGCATCTTGCCTTAACATTGCCAACCTGCGAGCTCAAATCAATAAGTTCAAGCAGCTACGAAGGCTTTGGGCACAGAAACATTTGTGTTTGTGTTGTTTGTTCTGTGGAGCTGCTGTGCAAACACCAGGTCTCTGCTGCAAAGTAATTTATTCACTTGCCCAAAGAATGGATTACAGCAGTCCAAAGATTGCTTCTTCTTCCAGTGCTGGCCACTGTTCACGTGAAAGGGACAGGACGCCTTGGCAGCTCCTACGTCGAACTGAGTTGAAGAAAAAAAAGATACCTGCATCAGTTATGAGACAAAACAATGTGGTAGGGGTTCAATCCAATGATTTACCTCTTCAGGAGGCTAAGAGGAATGTAGCAGTACACCTTAATTTTTTTCAAGGTCACAAATTTGCCTCAAAATTGGCTAAACACACCAGTAGATATGACTGACCTCGTAACCAAAACCTTGCGTCCGCAAACAATTGTTTGGCGACATTTAATTTTCAAATTCGGTCCTCATCGCATTTTCAAAGTGAAAGTTTCTACTGGCAGCACTAAAAATATGTTGAGAAGGAGGTTTGGGCGAGCTGGTGTTGCATACTTTTCCACAGCGCGAGAAATTCGCAACCAGGCACAGGCACACACAAAAGGAAGAGACATTCACGCAGCACTGACTTGCAACTCAGACTTGTATTTTTTCTTCTTTATCTGCACCTGTCTTTTTAAACAATAAGACATTTCTTTGTTATTTTTTATTTCATCTGGATGCAAGATAATCTGATTAATTCTTTTTTCTGATAAATTTAGACAAGGTTTAGTGACACAGTTTTCTTCTAACCTCGACATCTTTTCGGCTTCAATAATTTCCCTGATTAGTTTATTATTATTTTTACTTATTACGGTGCAGTTTCTTTCAGTTCTGCTTGACATCTGCAATCTTGGCAATGTATGGCTAAATGTCCGGAAGTGATTCTGTTTATGTTGTAGTTGTGTTCGATTAGTCTATGTGACATCAGTATATGTGACGTCGGGGGTGGGAAGGGGTTGTGTTTTGGCAGTACTTGTTTCCAACTGATCAGAAGAATTTCCAATGGCGACAAATGAAGCCTGCGGAACCCCTACGTCTGCTGAGCAGCACGAAAGAAATATGTTCCATTCTGTTATCTGATGTGGTTGTGCTAGCCATGTAAGTAAGAGTCTAGAACAAACCAGTTGGGCTTCGTAACGTGATGACGGGTACAGTTTCTATCATGAAGGAAGCCATTAGGCCGCAGATTTTGCGGGACGAGCGAAGGCGGCGGAACTTTCTAGATTTCACTCTTCACCCCGCACAGCCATGCCGCGCAGCACGTTCCTGTGGCACCTGCGGCTGTGAGTAGCAAGTATGTCAGGCAGCCTTTAGAAAGGTGGGTGGAAAACAAAGTTTTTCAGCGACCGAATTGATGAGACTGATAGCTTAATGTATTGAAATCAAGATAAGTAACCCTGGTTTGCAAGTTTTGTCGTGGGAGAGTTGGTGCTAACTAGAGTGCACTGGGAGTTGTGGAGCATCTAGAGACACACCGCCACATTCAGCTCAAGAAACCTCGTCCAGGCACAGGCAAGTCCTTCGTAATCGTAGAGACCACAAATTAATTAATACACTTGTGTCTGGTTACTATTTCTGTCTCTTTTGACCTTCTGAGAATCGGGAAAATCAGCAAGCAAATTTAATATATGAATTATTCTGAAAAACTGAGAATTCAATCAAAACAAGCTTTGAGAAACAGAATTTTTGACAAAGGTAAGCTCCAGAAAACACCCTCCAAATGCCACAAAGGATTCATTCTGGAAACACGGAATGCCACTTATAATGACGCTGCTGCATGTCACGCTAGGGGTAGCCAGGCAGGCTCCGCTGCAGCTTGGTTATGACCTTTCTCGCAAAGGGAAGTTTTGGCATTGCATATGAGGCGATACTTGCCCAAGTCTAGAGGTTACCTTGACAAGGTAATGGGAGCACCCATGCTCACAAGCATGGTAACTGCCCAGGTCACCGTGGAAGGTCCTCAGCACAAGGCACGCACCACCGTCTGTCGTAGGTATGATGTGCTGCAATGTTTGATGACACGAACTGTAGCGAAACAAAACATATTTTCCAGTGAAACAGTATCCATAGCTGCAATATGCGTACCAGCACACTGCATGAGTAGCTAATCTCATTGTGCACTTCTTTCTACATTAGAAGCAGTTTAGCCTGAAGGTGTCAGCATATTTTGGTTCCACGTATAAAAAGTCACTCATTCAGATTTACGTCGAATAAACATATTTCACCACGTCGGTGGCTGTGACAGAAAATGCTAAGAAAGGCGAGATAAATCGACGATTGCATGCTTCAAATGGTCAGAAATGGGAAGAAAGTGCCCTAGACACTTTCCTCCCAGTTCTCCTGTGAACAGCAAGGTCGAGGGAGCCCACCAGTGGTGCAACCGGTGGCTTGTACGCGGTGCTCGAACCTGATTACTTTACGATGTTTGGATACTATCATTTCAGTTATGTTGCGATTATATCGATACCTAAAAAACTGTCAAACGCCGATTTAAAAAAATTGTACCTGCTCATTCACGGCTTTTTTAGCTTCGGTTGCTCCCAGTACGGAATAGAGGGTTTGTTCACCAAATAAACGACGCCCTCCCGAGCTTCATTCAGTTCGTCTCTGAAGGCTTTGTTCGTGTTCGAAGCAAGATCTTTGCTCAAAAAGCACTTCGAAATAACAAACAAATTCACACCGACTTTTGGCAACCCTCATCTCATTGAACCGCAGCGCAGTTTTTGCCCAAAGGAGCAGCAAGTAACGACTCTTGAGAACAAAATAATTATCTATAAAAGCAAGACAGCTTGCATGGTTCCGGCATTTGAGCACAAGATATTTGACGTCTTTCGGGGAACGCTACAAAAGCTTAGTATTCCAAGAACAGCTTAAACGTAAAAAATTTCAGTTTTCCTCGTATCTGCCTGAACTGGGCGGAGCCCACCAGAATGACGCGATGTATACGAGATCCAAAGCATGTGTCGCAAACTACTGTGTGCAGCACGCCGGAGCAACCATCTTTCCGTATGTCAGTATGTCAGCCATCTTCCGTAGGAGTCAGTACTCTGGGCTGCACCGGAAACTATTTTCTTGCGTGTGTTTTTCTCATCAAGAAGAGCGTCACACTATCACCGTGCTCCTAAATAGCACGGATGCAGCGTTCAATGTGAACCCCTTAGTGTGCTACAAAA